>JAJHUQ010000037.1:6965000-6975000 GCA_035773235.1 Eospalax fontanierii | reverse complement strand
CCCTAACTCTAAACCAAACCCAAACCATAACCCTAACCCTAACTCTAACCCAAACCCTAACCTAACCCTAAATCTAGCCCTAACTCAAACCATAACTCTAACACTAACCCAAACCCTAACCCTAACACTAATCCAAACCATAACCCAAATAATAAGCCTAATCCTAACCCTAACCCTAACACTCATCCTTATCCTAACTCTAACCCTAACTCTGACCATAACCCTAACCCTAATTCTAACCCTAACCCTAACCATAACCCAAAACCTAACCCTAACGCTAACCCTAACCCTCACCCTAAACTTAATACTAACCCTAACCATAACTCTAACCCAAACCCTAACCTAACCCTAACACTAAACCAAACCCAAACCCTAACCCTAACCCTGACTGTAACCCAAACCCTAACCTAAGCCTAAACCTAACCCTAACTCAAACCCTAACTCTAACACTAATCCAAACCCTAACCCTAACTCTAACCCAAACCATAACCCAAATAATAATCCTAATCCTAAACCTAACCCTAACCTTCATCCTTATCCTAACCCTAACCCTAACCCTAACCTTAACACTAACCCTAATTGTAAACCTAACCCTAACCCTAACCCTAACCCTAACCCTAACCCTAACCCAAACCAAAACCCTAATCTTAACACAAACCCTAACCCTAATCCTAACCCTAATCGTAACCCTAATCCTAACCCTAACCCAAACTCAAACCCTAACCATAACCCTAACCCTAACC
Source organism: Eospalax fontanierii (assembly GCA_035773235.1). Classification (NCBI taxonomy): domain Eukaryota; kingdom Metazoa; phylum Chordata; class Mammalia; order Rodentia; family Spalacidae; genus Eospalax; species Eospalax fontanierii. The sequence continues at coordinate 6,974,257 of JAJHUQ010000037.1, read as the reverse complement.
CAAACCCTAATCCTAACCCTAACCCTAAACCTAACCCAAAAGCTAACCCTAACACTAATCCTAACCCTAATGCTATCCCTAAACTTAACCCGGACACTAACTCTAGTCCTAACCCTAAACCTAACCCAAACCCGAACACAAACCCTAACCCTAACCCTAACCATAAATCAAACCCTAACCCACACCCGAACACTAACCCTTAACCTAACTCAAACAATTATTCTAAACCTAACCCTAACCCTAATGCTAACCCTAAACCTAATTCAAACTCAAACCCTAACCCTAATCCTAACCCTAACCATAACAATAAACCCTAACCCTAAACGTAACCCAAAACATAACCCAAACCGAAACCCTAATCCTAACCCTAACCCTAACCCTAATCCTAGTACTAACCCTAACCCTAACCCTAACCCTAACCCTAACCTTAACCCTTACCCAAACCCAAACTCTAAACCTAAGTCTAATCGGAACCCTAACCCTAACCCTAACCTTAACCCTAACCGAAACACTAATCCTAAACCTAACCCTAACCCTAATGCTAACCCTAAACCTAATTCAAACTCAAACCCTAACCCTAATCCTAACCCGAACCGAAACCCTAACCCTAACCCTAAACCTAACCCAAAACATAACCCACACCGAAACCCTAACCCTAACCCAAACCCACACCGTAACCCTAACCATAACCCAAACCCTAACACTAACCCTAATCCTACACTTAAACCCTAACCCTAACCCTAACCATAACCCAAACCTAAAGCCTAACCCTAACCATAACCCTAATCCAACCCCTAGCCCTAACCCTAACTCTAACATAAACCCTAACCTAACCCTAACCCTAAACCAATCCCAAACTCTAACACTAACCCTAACTCTAAACCAAATTCTAACCTAACCGTAACCCTTACCCTAACCCTAAACCTAACTCTAACACTAACCCAAACCCTAACCCTAACCCAAACCTAAACCATAACCCAAATACTAACCCTAATCCTAACCCAAACCCTAACCCTCATCCTTATCCTAACCCGAACCCTAACCCTTACACTTACCCAAACCCAAACCCTAAAACTAACCCTAATCCGAACCCTAACCATAACCCTAATCCTAACCGTAACCCTAACCATAACCCAAACCCTAACCCAAAACGAAACCCTAACCCTAACCCTAAACTTAACCCAAACCCTAACCCTAACCCTAACCCTAAACCTAACCATAACCCTAACCCTAACCATAAACCTAACCCAAACCTAAACCCTAAACTTTACGCTAATCGTAAGTCAAACCCTAACCCTAACCCAAATCCAAACCCTAAACTTTACACTAACCCTAGCCCTAACACTAACCCAAATTCAAACATAAGCCTAACCCTAACCCAAACCCTAACCCTAATCCTAAACCTAACACTAACCCTAACCCTAACCAAAACCCGAACCCTAACCATAACCCTAACCCAAACCCTAACCCTAACACTAACGCAAACCCTAACCTTAACCCTAAACCAAACCCTAATCCTAACCCTAACCCTAACACTAACCCTAACCGAAAACCCAAACCCTAACCCTAACCCAAACCCTAACCCAAACCCAAACACTAACCTAACCCTAAACCTAACCCTAACTTAAACCCTAACTCTAACACTAACCCAAACCCTAACCCAAACCACAACCCAAATAATAACCCTAATCCTAACCCTAACCCTAACCCTCATCCTTATCCTAACCCTAACCCTAACCCTAACCTTAACACTAACCCTAATTCTAACGCTAACCCTAACTCTAAACCTAACCCTAACCCTAACCCAAACCCAAACCCTAATCTTAACACAAACCCTAACCCTAACCCTAACCCTAACCCTAACCCTAAAACTAACCCAAACGCAAACCCTAACCCTAACCCTAACCCTAACCCTAATCCTAACCCTAACCCTAAGACAAACCCTAACACTAACCATAACCCTAACCCTCACCCTAACCCTAAATCAAACCCTATCCCTAACCCTAACCCTAACTCGAACCCAAACCCTAACCCTAACCCTAAACCTAACCCAAAACCTAAACCAAACCCTAACACTACCCCTAAACCAAACCCTAAATCTAACCCTAACCCTAAACCTAATCCAAACTCTAACCCTAACCCTAACACAAACCCTAACGCTAACCCTAATTCTAAATGAAACCCAAACCCTAACACTAACCCTAACCCAAAACCTAACGATAACCCTAAACCTAAACCTATCCCCTAACCCTAAACCTAACCCTAACCCTAAACTTAAACCTTACCCAAAACCTAACCCTAACCCTAAACCTAACTGAAACACTAATCCTAAACCTAACCCTAACCCTAATGCTAACCCTAAACCTAATTCAAACTAAAACCCTAACCCTAATCTAACCCGAACCCAAACCCTAACCCTAAACCTAAACCTAACCCAAAACATAACCCAAACTGAAACCCTAACCCTAGCCCTATCCCTAACCCTAACCCTAAACACTAACCCTAACCCTAACCCTAACCCTCATCCTTATCCTAACCCTAACCCTAACTCAAATTCTAACACTAACCGTAACCCTAACCCAAAACCTAACCCTAACCCTAACCCTAACCATAATCTTAACACTAACCCTAACCCCAACACTAACCCAGATTCAAACCTAACCCTAACCCAAACCATAACCCGAAACCTAACCCTAACCCAAACCCTAACTCTAACCCTAATCCTAACCCTAATGCTAACCCTAAACCTAACTCAAACTCAAACCCTAACCCTAAGCCTAACCCTAACCCAAACCCTAACCCTAACCCTAACCCTAACCCTAACCCTAACCCTAACCCTAACTAAAACCCTATCACTAACCCAACCCGAACGCAAACCCTAACCCTAACCCGAAACTTAACCGAAAACTTAAACCTAACCGTAATCCTAAACCAAACCCTAACCCTAACACTAACCCACACGCTAAACCTAACCCTAACCCAAAACCTAAACCTAACCCTAAACCTAACCCTAACCATAACCCAATCCCTAACACTAACAATATACCTAAACTTAACCCCTAACCCCTAAACCCAAACCCTAACCCAACCCTAACCCTAACCCTAACCCTAACCTTAAACCTAGACCTAGTCCTAACCCTAACCCTAACCCTAACCCTAACCCTAACCTTAACCCTTACCCAAACCCAAACTCTAAACCTAACTCTCATCGGGACCCTAACCCAAACCCAAAACCTAACCCTAACCCTAACCATAACCCTAATCCAACACCTCACCCTAACCCTAACTCTATCCCAAACCCTAACCTAACCCTAACTCTAAACCAAACCCAAACCCTAACTCTAACCCTAACTCTAACCCAAACCCTAACCTAACCCTAAACCTAACTCTAACTCAAACCCTAATTCTAACACTAACCCAAACACTAACCCTAACCCTAACTCAAACCATAACCCAAATAATAACCCTAATCCTAAACCTAACCCTAACCCTAGTCCTTATCCTAACCCTAACCCTAATTCTAACCCTAACCCTAACCCTAATTCTAACCCTAACCCTAACCCTGACCCAAAACCTAATCCTAAACCTAACCCTATACTTAATCTTAACACTAACCCTAACCCTAACACTAACCCAGATTCAAACCTAACCCTAACCCAAACCCTAACTCTAACCCTAAACCTAACCCAAAACCTAACCCTAACCCTAATCCTAACCCTAATGATAACCCTAAACCTAACTCAAACACAAACCCTAACCCTAAGCCTAACCCTAACACAAACCCTAACCCTAACCCTAACCCTAACTAAAACCCTAACACTAACCCAACCCGAACACAAACCCAAGCCCTAACCCGGAACTTAACCGAAAACCTAAACCTAACCCTAATCCAACACCTCACCCTAACCCTAACTCTAACCCAAACGCTAACCTATCCCTAACTCTAAACCAAACCCAAACCCTAACCCTAACCCTATCTCTAACCCAAAACCTAACCTAACCCTAAACCTAACCCTAACTCAAAACCTAACTCAAACTCAAACCCTAAACCTAAGCCTAACCCTAAACCAAACCCTAACCCTAACCCTAACCCTAACCCTAACCCTAACCCTAACACTAACCCTAATCCTAACCCTAACCCTAACCCTAATCCTAGTACTAACCGTAACCCTAACCCTAACCCTAACCCTAACCCTAACCCTAACCTTAACCCTTACCCAAACCCAAACTCTAAACCTAACTCTAATCGGAACCCTAACCCTAACCCTAAACTTAACCCTAACCGAAACACTAATCCTAAACCTAACCCTAACCCTAATGCTAACCCTAAACCTAATTCAAACTCAACCCCTAACCCTAATCCTAACCCGAACCGAAACCCTAACCCTAACCCTAACCCTAACCCAAAACATAACCCACACCGAAACCCTAACCCTAACCCAAACCCACACCGTAACCCTAACCATAACCCAAACCCTAACAGTAACCCTAATCCTACCCTTAAACCCTAACCCTAAACCTAACCATAACCCAAACCTTAAGCCTAACCCTAACCATAACCCTAATCCAACCCCTAACCCTAACCCTAACTCTAACATAAACCCTAACCTAACCCTAACCCTAAACCAAACCCAAACCCTAACACTAACCCTAACTCTAACCCAAATCCTAACCTAACCCTAACCCTAACCCTAACTCAAAACCTAACTCTAACACTAACCCAAACCCTAACCCTAACCCAAACCTAAACCATAACCCAAATACTAACCCTAATCCTAACCCTAACCCTAACCCTCATCCTTATCCTAACCCGAACCCTAACCCTTACCCTTACCCAAACCCAAAACCTAAAACTAACCCTAATCCGAACCCTACGAATAACCCTAATCCTAACCGTAACCCTAACCCTAACCCAAACCCTAACCCTCACCCTAACTCTAACCCAAACCCGAAACCTAACCCTAACCCTAACCCAAACCCTAACCCTAACCCTAACCCTAACCCTAACCCTAACCCAAACCCTAACCCTAACGCTAATCCTAACCCTAATGCTAACCCTAAACCTAACCCTAAAACTAACCCTACTCCTAACCCTAACTCTAACCCAAACCCTAACACTAACCCTAACCCTAACCTTAACCCTAAATCAAACCCTAACCCTAACCCTAACCCTAACCCGAACCCAAATCCTAACCCTAACCCTAACCCTAACTGAAATACTTATCCTAAACCTAACCCTAACCCTAATGCTAACTCTAAACCTAATTCAAACTCAAACCCTAACCCTAATCCTAACCCATCCCAAACCCTAACCCTAACCCTAACCCTAACCCTAAAACTAACCCAAAACATAACCCAAACCGAAACCTTAACCCTAAACCTAAACCTAACCCTAATCCTAACCCTAACCCTAACCCTAATCCTAGTCCTAACCCTAACCCTAACCCTAACCCTAACCCTAACCTTAACCCTTACCCAAACCCAAACTCTAAACCTAACTCTAATCGGAACCCTAACCCTAACCCTAATCCTAACCCTAACCCTAACCATAACCCTAATTCAATACCTCACCCTAACCCTAACTCTAACCCAAACCCTAACCTAACCCTAACTCTAAACCAAACCCAAACCATAACCCTAACCCTAACTCTAACCCAAACCCTAACCTAACCCTAAATCTAGCCCTAACTCAAACCATAACTCTAACACTAACCCAAACCCTAACCCTAACACTAATCCAAACCGTAACACAAATAATAAGCCTAATCCTAACCCTAACCCTGACACTCATCCTTATCCTAACTCTAACCCTAACTCTGACCATAACCCTAACCCTAATTCTAACCCTAACCCTAACCATAACCCAAAACCTAACCCTAACGCTAACCCTAACCCTCACCCTAAACTTAATACTAACCCTAACCATAACTCTAACCCAAACCCTAACCTAACCCTAACTCTAAACCAAACCCAAACCCTAACCCTAACCCTGACTGTAACCCAAACCCTAACCTAAGCCTAAACCTAACCCTAACTCAAACCCTAACTCTAACACTAATCCAAACCCTAACCCTAACTCTAACCCAAACCATAACCCAAATAATAATCCTAATCCTAAACCTAACCCTAACCTTCATCCTTATCCTAACCCTAACCCTAACCCTAACCTTAACACTAACCCTAATTGTAAACCTAACCCTAACCCTAACCCTAACCCTAACCCTAACCCTAACCCAAACCAAAACCCTAATCTTAACACAAACCCTAACCCTAATCCTAACCCTAATCGTAACCCTAATCCTAACCCTAACCCAAACTCAAACCCTAACCATAACCCTAACCCTAACCCAAACCCTAACCCTAACCCTAACCCTAAACCTAACCCAAAAGCTAACCCTAACACTAATCCTAACCCTAATGCTATCCCTAAACTTAACCCTAACACTAACCCTAGTCCTAACCCTAAACCTAACCCAAACCCTAACACTAACCCTAACCCTAACCCTAACCATAAATCAAACCCTAACACTCACCCTACCCCTAACACTAAAACTAACTGAAACACTTATCCTAAACCTAACCCTAACCCTAATGCTAACCCTAAACCTAATTCAAACTCAAACCCTAACCCTAATCCTAACCCTAACCATAACAATAAACCCTAACCCTAAACGTAACCCAAAACATAACCCAAACCGAAACCCTAATCCTAACCCTAACCCTAACCCTAATCCTAGTACTAACCCTAACCCTAACCCTAACCCTAACCCTAACCTTAACCCTTACCCAAACCCAAACTCTAAACCTAAGTCTAATCGGAACCCTAACCCTAACCCTAACCTTAACCCTAACCGAAACACTAATCCTAAACCTAACCCTAACCCTAATGCTAACCCTAAACCTAATTCAAACTCAAACCCTAACCCTAATCCTAACCCGAACCGAAACCCTAACCCTAACCCTAAACCTAACCCAAAACATAACCCACACCGAAACCCTAACCCTAACCCAAACCCACACCGTAACCCTAACCATAACCCAAACCCTAACACTAACCCTAATCCTACACTTAAACCCTAACCCTAACCCTAACCATAACCCAAACCTAAAGCCTAACCCTAACCATAACCCTAATCCAACCCCTAACCCTAACCCTAACTCTAACATAAACCCTAACCTAACCCTAACCCTAAACCAAACCCAAACCCTAACACTAACCCTAACTCTAATCCAAATCCTAACCTAACCGTAACCCTAACCCTAACTCAAAACGTAACTCTAACACTAACCCAAACCCTAACCCTAACCCAAACCTAAACCATAACCCAAATACTAACCCTAATCCTAACCCAAACCCTAACCCTCATCCTTATCCTAACCCGAACCCTAACCCTTACACTTAACCAAACCCAAACCCTAAAACTAACCCTAATCCGAACCCTAACCATAACCCTAATCCTAACCGTAACCCTAACCATAACCCAAACCCTAACCCAAAACGAAACCCTAACCCTAACCCTAAACTTAACCCAAACCCTAACCCTAACCCTAACCCTAAACCTAACCATAACCCTAACCCTAACCATAAACCTAACCCAAACCTAAACCCTAAACTTTACGCTAATCGTAAGTCAAACCCTAACCCTAACCCAAATCCAAACCCTAAACTTTCCACTAACCCTAGCCCTAACACTAACCCAAATTCAAACATAAGCCTAACCCTAACCCAAACCCTAACCCTAATCCTAAACCTAACACTAACCCTAACCCTAACCAAAACCCGAACCCTAACCATAACCCTAACCCAAACCCTAACCCTAACACTAACGCAAACCCTAACCTTAACCCTAAACCAAACCCTAATCCTAACCCTAACCCTAACACTAACCCTAACCGAAAACCCAAACCCAAACCCTAACCCAAACCCTAACCCAAACCCAAATCCTAACCCTAACCCTAAAGCTAACCCTAACCATAACCATAACCCTAACCCTAACGCTAAACCTAACCATAACCCTAACCCTAACCCTAAACCTAACCAAACCTAAACCCTAACCCAAACCCTAATCCTAACACTAACCCTAACACTAACCCTAACCAAAAACCTAAACCCTAACCCTACTCCTAACCCTAACCCTAACCGTTACCCAAACCCAAACTCTAATCTTAACACAAACCCAAACCCTAACCCTAACTCTAACCCTAACCCTAACCCACACCCTAACCCTAACCGGAACCCTAACACTAACCCAAACCCTAAACCTAACCCTAACCCTAACACTAACCCAAACCCTAAAACTAACCCTAATCCTAACCCTAATGCTAACCCTAAACCTAACCCTAACACTAACCCAAGTCCTAACCCTAACCCTAACCCTAACCTAAGCCTAAACCTAATGCTAACCCTAAACCTAATTCAAACTCAAACCCTAACCCTATTCCTATCCCGAACCCAAACCCTAACCCTAACCCTAAACCTAACCCAAAACATAACCCAAACTGAAACCATAACCCTAAATCTAATCCTAACCCTAAACCCTAACCCTAACACAAACCCTAACCATAACCGAAACCTAAACTCAAACCCTAACCCTAATCCTAACCCTAACCCTAACCCTAATCCTAGTCCTAACCCTAACCCTAACCCTAACCCTAACCCTAACCCTAACCTGAACACTTACCCAAACCCAAAATCTAAACCTAACTCTAATCAGAACCCTAACCCTAACCCTAATCCTAACCCTAACCCTAAACATAACCCTAATCCAACACCTCACCCTAACCCTAACTCTAACCCAAACCCTAACCTAAAACTAACTCTAAACCAAACCGAAACCCTAATACTAACCCTAACCCTAACCCTCACCCAAACCCTAACCCTAACCCTAACCCTAAAACAAACCCTAACCCTAACCCTAACCCTAAACCTAACCCTAACCCAAACCCTAACCCTAACCCTAATCCTAACCCTAATGCTAACGCTAAACCTAACCCTAACACAAACCCTAGTCCTAACCCTAACCCTAACCCAAACCCTAACACTAACCCTAAACCTAACCCTAACCCTAAACCTAACCCTAACCCTAAACCAAACCCGAACCCTAACCATAACCCTAACCCAAACCCTAACCCTAACCCTAACCCTAAAACAAACCCTAACCCTAACCTTAACCCTAAACCAAACCCTAATCCTAACCCTAACCCTAACATTAACCCTAACCAAAAACCTAAACCCTAACCCTACTCCTAAACCTAAC
>JAJHUQ010000037.1:6957500-6960000 GCA_035773235.1 Eospalax fontanierii | reverse complement strand
TAATCCTAAACCTAACCCTAACCCTAATGCTAACCCTAAACCTAATTCAAACTAAAACCCTAACCCTAATCCTAACCCGAACCCAAACCCTAACCCTAAACCTAAACCTAACCCAAAACATAACCCAAACTGAAACCCTAACCCTAACCCTATCCCTAACCCTAACCCTAAACACTAACCCTAACCCTAACCCTAACCCTCATCCTTATCCTAACCCTAACCCTAACCCAAATTCTAACACTAACAGTAACCCTAACCCAAAACCTAACCCTAACCCTAACCCTAACCATAATCTTAACACTAACCCTAACCCCAACACTAACCCAGATTCAAACCTAACCCTAACCCAAACCCTAACCCTAAACCTAACCCTAACCCAAACCCTAACTCTAACCCTAATCCTAACCCTAATGCTAACCCTAAACCTAACTCAAACTCAAACCCTAACCCTAAGCCTAACCCTAAACCAAACCCTAACCCTAACCCTAACCCTAACCCTAACCCTAAATAAAACCCTATCACTAACCCAACCCGAACGCAAATCCTAACCCTAACCCGAAACTTAACCGAAAACTTAAACCTAACCGTAATCCTAAACCAAACCCTAACCCTAACACTAACTCTAACCCTAACCCTAACCCTAACCCACACGCTAACCCTAACCCTAACCCAAAACCTAAACCTAACCCTAAACTTAACCCTAACCGTAACCCAATCCCTAACCCTAACAATAAACCTAAACTTAACCCCTAACCCCTAACCCCAAACCCTAACCCAAACCCTAACCCTAACCGTAACCCTAACCTTAAACCTAAACCTAGTCCTAACACTAACCCTAACCCTAACCCTAACCCTAAAATTAACCCTTACCCAAACCCAAACTCTAAACCTAACTCTAATCGGAACCCTAACCGTAACCCTAATCCTAAACCTAACCCTAACCATAACCCTAATCCAACACCTCACCCTAACCCTAACTCTATCCCAAACCCTAACCTAACCCTAACTCTAAACCAAACCCAAACCCTAACACTAACCCTAACTGTAACCCAAACCCTAACCTAACCCTAAACCTAACTCTAACTCAAACCCTAATTCTAACACTAACCCAAACACTAACCCTAACCCTAACTCAAACCATAACCCAAATAATAACTCTAATCCTAAACCTAACCCTAACCCTAGTCCTTATCCTAACCCTAACCCTAATTCTAACCCTAACCCTAACCCTAATTCTAACCCTAACCCTAACCCTGACCCAAAACCTAATCTTAAACCTAACCCTAAACTTAATCTTAACACTAACCCTAACCCTAACACTAACCCAGATTCAAACCTAACCCTAACCCAAACCCTAACCCTAACCCTAAACCTAACCCAAAACCTAACCCTAACCCTAATCCTAACCCTAATGATAACCCTAAACCTAACTCAAACACAAACCCTAACCCTAAGTCTAACCCTAACCCAAACCCTAACCCTAACCCTAAACCTAACCCTAATTAAAACCCTAACACTAACCCAACCCGAACACAAACCCTAACCCTAACCCGAAACTTAACCGAAAACCTAAACCTAACCGTAATCCTAAACCAAACCCTAACCCTAACACTAACCCTAACCCTAATCCTAACCCTAACCCCAACCCTAACGCAAACCGAACCCTAACCCTAACCCTAACCCAAACCCTAACCCTAACCCTAACCCTAAGCCTAACCCAAACCCTAACCCTAACCCTAATCCTAACCCTAATGCTAACCCTAAACCTAACCCAAACACTAACCCTAGTCCTAACCCTAACCCTAACCCAAACCCTAACCCTAACCCTAACCCTAAATCAAACCCTAAACCTAACCCTAAACCTAACCCGAATCCAAACTCTAACCCTAACCCTAACCCTAACTGAAACACTAATCCTAAACCTAACTGAACCCTAATGCTAACTTTAAACCTAATTCAAACGCATACCCTAACCCTAACCCTAAACCTAACCCAAAACGAAACCCTAACCCTAACCCTAACCCTAAGTCTAACCCTAACCCAAACCCTAACCCTAACCCTAAACCTAACCCTAATTCAAACCCTAACACTAACCCAACCCGAACACAAACCCTAACCCTAACCCGAAACTTAACCGAAAACCTAAACCTAACCGTAATCCTAAACCAAACCCTAACCCTAACACTAACCCTAACCCTAACCCTAACCCTAACCCTAACCCTAACCGTAACCCTAACTCTATCCCAAACCTAACCTAACCCTAACTCTAAACCAAACCCAAACCCTAACACTAACCCTAACTCTAACCCAAACCCTAACCTAACCCTAAACCTAACTCTAACTCAAACCCTAATTCTAACACTAACCCAAACACTAACCCTAACCCTAACTCAAACCATAACCCAAATAATAACCCTAATCCTAAACCTAACCCTAACCCTAGTCCTTATCCTAACCCTAACCCTAATTCTCACCCTACCCCTAACCCTAATTCTAGCCC
>JAJHUQ010000037.1:6950000-6952500 GCA_035773235.1 Eospalax fontanierii | reverse complement strand
CTAACCTTAAACCTAGACCTAGTCCTAACCCTAACCCTAACCCTAACCCTAACCCTAACCTTAACCCTTACCCAAACCCAAACTCTAAACCTAACTCTAATCGGGACCCTAACCCTAACCCTAATCCTAACCCTAACCCTAACCATAACCCTAATCCAACACCTCACCCTAACCATAACTCTATCCCAAACCCTAACCTAACCCTAACTCTAAACCAAACCCAAACCCTAACTCTAACCCTAACTCTAACCCAAACCCTAACCTAACCCTAAACCTAACTCTAACTCAAACCCTAATTCTAACACTAACCCAAACACTAACCCTAACCCTAACTCAAACCATAACCCAAATAATAACCCTAATCCTAAACCTAACCCTAACCCTAGTCCTTATCCTAACCCTAACCCTAATTCTAACCCTAACCCTAACCCTAATTCTAACCCTAACCCTAACCCTGACCCAAAACCTAATCCTAAACCTAACCCTATACTTAATCTTAACACTAACCCTAACCCTAACACTAACCCAGATTCAAATCTAACCCTAACCCAAACCCTAACCCTAACCCTAATCCTAACCCTAATGATAACCCTAAACCTAACTCAAACACAAACCCTAACCCTAAGGCTAACCCTAACCCAAACCCTAACCCTAACCCTAACCCTAACTAAAACCCTAACACTAACCCAACCCAAACACAAACCCTAACCCTAACCCGAAACTTAACCGAAAACCTAAACCTAACCCTAATCCAACACTTCACCCTAACCCTAACTCTAACCCAAACGCTAACCTAACCCTAACTCTAAACCAAACCCAAACCCTAACCCTAACCCTATCTCTAACCCAAAACCTAACCTAACCCTAAACCTAACCCTAACTCAAAACCTAACTCAAACTCAAACCCTAAACCTAAGCCTAACCCTAAACCAAACCCTAACCCTAACCCTAACCCTAACCCTAACCCTAACCCTAACACTAACCCTAATCCTAACCCTAACCCTAACCCTAATCCTAGTACTAACCGTAACCCTAACCCTAACCCTAACCCTAACCCTAACCTTAACCCTTACCCAAACCCAAACTCTAAACCTAACTCTAATCGGAACCCTAACCCTAACCCTAAACTTAACCCTAACCGAAACACTAATCCTAAACCTAACCCTAACCCTAATGCTAACCCTAAACCTAATTCAAACTCAAACCCTAACCCTAATCCTAACCCGAACCGAAACCCTAACCCTAACCCTAAACCTAACCCAAAACATAACCCACACCGAAACCCTAACCCTAACCCAAACCCACACCGTAACCCTAACCATAACCCAAACCCTAACAGTAACCCTAATCCTACCCTTAAACCCTAACCCTAAACCTAACCATAACCCAAACCTTAAGCCTAACCCTAACCATAACCCTAATCCAACCCCTAACCCTAACCCTAACTCTAACATAAACCCTAACCTAACCCTAACCCTAAACCAAACCCAAACCCTAACACTAACCCTAACTCTAACCCAAATCCTAACCTAACCCTAACCCTAACCCTAACTCAAAACCTAACTCTAACACTAACCCAAACCCTAACCCTAACCCAAACCTAAACCATAACCCAAATACTAACCCTAATCCTAGTCCTAACCCTAACCCTAACCCTAACCCTAACCCTAACCCTAACCTTAACCCTTACCCAAACCCTAACTCTAAACCAAACTCTAATCGGAACCCTAATCCTAACCCTAATCCTAACCCTAACCCTAACCATAACCCTAATCCAACACCTCACGCTAACCCTATCTCTAACCTAAACCCTAACCTAAACCTAACTCTAAACCAAACCCAAACCCTAACCCTAACCCTAACTCTAACGCAAACCCTAACCTAACCCTAAACCTATCCCTAATTCAAACCCTAACTCTAACACTAACCCAAAATCTAACCCTAACCCTAACACAAACCATAAACCAAATAATAACCCTAACCCTACTCCTAACCCTAAACCTAACCTTAACCCTAACCATAATTCTAACCCTAACCCGAACCCTAACCCTAACCCTAACCCTAACCCTAACCCTAACCCAAACCCAAACCCTAATCTTAACACAAAACCTAACCCTAACCCTAACCCAAACCCTAACCCTAACCCTAATCCTAAACCAAACCCTAACCCAAACCCTAACCCTAACCCTAATCCTAACCCTAATGCTAACCTTAAACCTAACCCTAACACTAACCCTCGTCCTAACCCAAACCCTAACACTAACCCTAACCCTAACCCTAACCCTAATCCTAACCGTAACCCTAACCCAAACCCTAACAATAACCCTAACCCTAACCCTAACCCTAAATCAATCCCTAAACCTAACCCTAAACCTAACCCGAACCCAAACTCTAACCCTAACCCTAACCCTAACTGAAACACTAATCCTAAACCTAACCCAAACCCTAATGCTAACCCTAAACCTAATTCAAACTCAAACCCTAACCCTAATCCTAACCC
>JAJHUQ010000037.1:6945000-6947500 GCA_035773235.1 Eospalax fontanierii | reverse complement strand
AACACAAACACTAACCCTAGTCCTAAACCTAACCCTAACCCAAACCCTAACAATAACCCTAACCCTAACCCTAACCCTAAATCAAACGCTAAACCTAACCCTAAACCTAACCCGAACCCAAACTCTAACCCTAACCCTAACCCTAACTGAAACACTAATCCTAAACCTAACCCGAACCCTAATGCTAACCCTAAACCTAATTTAAACTCAAACCCTAACCCTAATCCTAACCCGAACTCAAACCCTAACCCTAACCCTAAACCTAACCCAAAACATAACCCAAACCGAAACCCTCACCCTAAACCTAACCCTAACCCTAAACCCTAACCCTAACACTTACACTAATCATAACCCAAACCTAAACCCAAACCCTAACCCTAATCCTAACCCTAACCCTAACCCTAATCCTAGTCCTAACCCTAACCCTAACCCTAACCCTAACCTTAACCCTAACCTTAACCCTTACCCAAACCCTAACTATAAACCAAACTCTAATCGGAACCCTAATCCTAACCCTAATCCTAACCCTAACCATAACCATAACCCTAATCCAACACCTCACGCTAACCCTATCTCTAACCTAAACCCTAACCTAAACCTAACTCTAAACAAAACCCAAACCCTAACCCTAACCCTAACACTAACGCAAACCCTAACCTAAACCTAAACCTATCCCTAATTCAAACCCTAACTCTAACACTAACCCAAAATCTAACCCTAACCCTAACACAAACCATAACCCAAATAATAACCCTAACCCTACTCCTAACCCTAAACCTAACCTTAACCCTAACCATAATTCTAACCCTAACCCGAAACCTAACCCTAACCCTAACCCTAACCCTAACCCTAACCCAAACCCAAACCCTAATCTTAACACAAACCCTAACCCTAATCCTAACCCTAACCCTAACCCTAACCCAAACCCTAACCCTAACCCTAATCCTAAACCAAACCCTAACCCTAACCCTAACCCTAACCCTAACCCTAATCCTAACCCTAATGCTAACCCTAAACCTAACCCTAAGACTAACCCTCGTCCGAAACCCTAACCCTAACCCTAACCCTAACCCTAATCCTAACCGTAACCCTAACCCAAACCCTAACCCTAACCCTAACCCTAACCCTAACCCTAACCCAAACCCTAACCCTACCCGTAATCTTAACCCTAATGCTAACCCTAAACCTAACCCTAACACTAACCCTAGTACTAACCCTAACCCTAAGCCAAACCCTAACACTAACCCTAACCCTAAACCTAACCCTAACTTTAACCCTAACCCTAACCCTAACTGAAACACTAATCCTAAACCTAACCCTAACCCTAATGCTAACCCTAAACCTAATTCAAACTCAAACCCTAACCCTAATCCTAACCCGAACCCAAAACCTAACCCTAACCCTAAACCTAGCCCAAAACATAAACCAAACAGAAACCCTAACCCTAACCCTAACCCTAACCCTAAACTGTAACCCTAACACTTACCCTAACCATAACCCAAACCTAAACCCAAACCCTAACCCTAATCCTAACCCTTACCCTAACCCTAATCCTAGTCCTAACCCTAACCATAACCCTAACACTAACCATAACCTTAACCCTTTCCCAAACCCAAATTCTAAACCTAATTCTAATCAGAACCCTAATCCTAACCCTAATCCTAACCCTAACCCTAACCATAACCCTAATCCAACACCTCACGCTAACCCTATCTCTAACCTAAACCCTAACCTAAACCTAACTCTAAACCAAACCCAAACCCTAACCGTAACCCTACCTCTAACGCAAACCCTAACCTAAGCCTAAACCTATCCCTAATTCAAACCCTAACTCTAACACTAACCCAAACCCTAACCCTAACCCTAACACAAAACATAACCCACATAATAATCCTAACCCTACCCCTAACCCTAAACCTAACCTTAACCCTAACCATAATTCTAACCCTAACCCGAACCCTAACCCTAACCCTAACCCTAACCCTAACCCAAACCCAAACCCTAATCTTAACACAAACCCTAACCCTAATCCTAACCCTAACCCTAACCCTAAACCAAACCATAACCCTAACCTTAATCCTAAACCAAACCCTAAACCTAACCCTAAACCTAACCCAAATCCTAACCCTAATGCTAACCCTAAACTTAACCCTAACACTAACCCTCGTCCTAACCCTAACCATAACCCTAACCCTAACCCTAACCCTAACCCAAACCCTAACACTAACCCTAACCCTAACCCTAACCCTAAATCAAACCCTAACCCTAACCCTAAACCTAATTCTAACCCTAACCCTAACCCTAACCCTAACCCTAACCCTAACCCTAACCCAAACCCAAACGATAATCTTAACACAAACCCTAACCCTAATCCTAACCCTAAACCGAACCCTAACCCAAGCCCTAAACCTAACCCTAACCCTAACCCTAACCCAAACCCTAACCCTAACCCTAAACCTAACCCAAACCCTAACCCTAACCCTCATTTTTACCCTAATGC
>JAJHUQ010000037.1:6930000-6940000 GCA_035773235.1 Eospalax fontanierii | reverse complement strand
TAACCCTAACCCAAACCCTAACCCTAACCCTAACCCTAACCCAAACCCTAACCCTAACCCTCATCCTAACCCTAATCCTAACCCTAAACCTAACCCTAAACCTAACCCTAACTCAAACCCTCACTCTAACACTAACCCAAACCGTAACCCTAACCCTAACACAAACCATAACCCAAATAATAACACTAATCCTAACCCTAACACTAACCCTCATCCTTATCCTAACCCTAACCCTAACCCTAACCCTAACCCTAACCCTAATTCTAACCCTAACCCTAACCCTAACCCTAACCCTAACCCAAACCCAAACCCTAATCTTAACACAAACCCTAACCCTAATCCTAACCCTAAACCTAACCCTAATCCAAACCCTAACCCTAACCCTAACCCTACCCCAACCCCAAACCCTAACCCTAGCCCTAACCCAAACCCTAACCCTAACCCTCATCCTAACCCTAATCCTAACCCTAAACCTAACCCTAACACTAACCTTAGTCCTAACCCTAACCGTAACCCAAACCCTTACACTAATCCTAAGCCTAACCCTAACCCTAAATCAAACCCTAACTCAAACCCTAACCCTAACCCTAATCCTAACCCTAAACCTAACCCTAACCCTAACTGAAATACTTATCCTAAACCTAACCCTAACCCTAATGCTAACCCTAAACCTAATTCAAACTCAAACCCTAACTCTAATCCTAACCCTAAACCTAACCTTAACCCTTACCCAAACCCAAACTCTAAACATAACTCTAATCGGAACCCTAACCCTAACCCTAATCCTAACCCTAACCCTAACCATAACCCTAATCCAACACCTCACCCTAACCCTAACTCTAACCCAAAGCCTAACCTAACCCTAACTCTAAACCAAACCCAAACTGTAACCCTAACCCTAACTCTAACCCAAACCCTAACCTAACCATAAACCTAACTCTAACTCAAACCCTAACTCTAACACAAACCCAAACCCTAAACCTAACACTAACCCAAACCATAACCCAAATAATAACCATAATACTAACCCTAACCTTAACCCTCATCCTTATCCTAACGCTAACCCTAACCCTAATTCTAAACCTAACCATAACCCTAACCCTAACCCTAACCCTAACACAAATCCAAACCCTAATTTTAACACAAACCCTAACCCTAATCCTAACTCCAACCCTAAACCTAACCCAAACCCTAAACCTAACCCTAACCCTAAACCGAACCCAAAACATAACCCAAACCGAAACCCTAACCCTAACCCTAACCCTAACCCTAAACCCTAACCCTAACACTTACCCTAATCATAACCCAAACCTAAACCCAAACCCTAACCCTAATCCTAACCCTAACCCTAACCCTAATCCTAGTCCTAACCCTAACCCTATCCCTAACCCTAACCCTAACCTTAACCCTTACCCAAACCCAAACTCTAAACCAAACTCTAATCGGAACCCTAATCCTAACCCTAATCCTAACCCTAACCCTAACCATAACCCTAATCCAACACCTCACGCTAACCCTATCTCTAACCTAAACCCTAACCTAAACCTAACTCTAAACCAAACCCAAACCCTAACCCTAAACCTAACTCTAACGCAAACACTAACCTAACCCTAAACCTATCCCTAATTCAAACCCTAACTCTAACACTAACCCAAAATCTAACCCTAACCCTAACACAAACCATAACCCAAATAATAACCCTAACCCTACCCCTAACCCTAAACCTAACCTTAACCCTAACCATAATTCTAAACCTAACCCGAACAATAACCCTAACCCTAACCCTAACCCTAACCCAAACCCAAACCCTAATCTTAACACAAACCCTAACCCTAATCCTAACCCTAACCCTAACCCTAACCCAAACCCTAACCCTAACCCTAATCCTAAACCAAACCCTAACCCTAAACCTAACCCTAACCTTAATCCAAACCCTAATGCTAACCCTAAAACTAACCCTAACACTAACCCTCGTCCTAACCCTAACCCTAACCCTAACCCTAATCCTAACCGTAACCCTAACCCAAACCCTAACCCTAACCCTAACCCTAACCCTAACCCTAACCCTAACCCAAACCCTAACCCTAACCCTAATCTTAACCCTAATGCTAACCCTTAACGTAACCCTAACACTAACCCTAGTACTAACCCTAACCCTAACCCAAACCCTAACACTATCCCTAACCCTAACCCTAACCCTAAATCAAACCCTAAACCTAACCCTAACCCTAACTTTAACCCTAACCCTAACCCTAACTGAAACACTAATCCTAAACCTAACCCTAACCCTAATGCTAACCCTAAACCTAATTAAAACTCAAACCCTAACCCTAATCCTACCCCGAACACAAACCCTAACCATAACCCTAAACCTAGCCCAAAACATAACCCAAACCGAAACCCTAACCCTAACCCTAACCCTAACCCTAAATTGTAACCCTAACACTTACCCTAACCATAACCCAAACCTAAACCCAAACCCTAACTCTAATCCTAACCCTAACCCTAACCCTAATCCTAGTCCTAACCCTAACCCTAACCCTAACCCTAACCCTAACCTTAACCCTTACCCAAACACAAACTCTAAACCTAACTCTAATCGGAACCCTAACCCTAATCCTAACCCTTACGCTAACCCTAAACATAACCCTAACCCTAACCGTAAAGCTAAACCTAACCATAACCCTAACCCTAACCCTAACCCTAAACCTAACCAAACCTAAACCCTAACCCAAACCCTAATCCTAACCGTAATCCTAACACTAAACCTAACCGAAAACCTAAACCCTAAACCTAATCCTAAACTGAACCCAAACCCTAACCCTAAACCTAAACCTAAACCAAAATATAACCCAAACCGAAACCTTAACCCTAACCCTAAACCTAACCTTAAAACCTAACCCTAACACTTACCCTAACCATAACCCAAACCTAAACCCAAACCCTAACCCTAATCCTAACCCTAACCCTAACCCTAATCCTAGTCCTAAACCTAACCCTAACCCTAACCGTAACCCTAACCCTAACCTTAACCCTTACCCAAACCCAAACTCTAAACCTAACTCTAATCGAAACCCTAACCCTAACCCTAATTCTAACCCTAACCCTAACCATAACCCTAATCCAACACCTCACCCTAACCCTAACTCTAACCCAAACCCTAACCTAAACCTAACTCTAAACCAAACCCAAACCCTAAACCTAACCCTTACTCTAACCCAAACCCTAACCTAACCCTAAACCTAACCCTAACTCAAACCCTCACTCTAACACTAACCCAAACCGTAACCCTAACCCTAACACAAACCATAACCCAAATAATAACACTAATCCTAACCCTAACACTAACCCTCATCCTTATCCTAACCCTAACCCTAACCCTAACCCGAACCCTAATTCTAACCCTAACCCTAACCCTAACCCTAACCCTAACCCAAACCCAAACCCTAATCTTAACACAAACCCTAACCCTAATCCTAACCCTAACCCTAACCCTAATCCAAACCCTAACCCTAACCCTAACCCTAACCCAAACCCTAACCCTAACCCTAACCCTAACCCAAACCCTAACCCTAACCCTCATCCTAACCCTAATCCTAACCCTAAACCTAACCCTAAACCTAACCCTAACTCAAACCCTCACTCTAACACTAACCCAAACCGTAACCCTAACCCTAACACAAACCATAACCCAAATAATAACACTAATCCTAACCCTAACACTAACCCTCATCCTTATCCTAACCCTAACCCTAACCCTAACCCTAACCCTAACCCTAATTCTAACCCTAACCCTAACCCTAACCCTAACCCTAACCCAAACCCAAACCCTAATCTTAACACAAACCCTAACCCTAATCCTAACCCTAAACCTAACCCTAATCCAAACCCTAACCCTAACCCTAACCCTAACCCAAACCCTAACCCTAACCCTAACCCTAACCCAAACCCTAACCCTAACCCTCATCCTAACCCTAATCCTACCGCTAAACCTAACACTAATACTGATCTTAGTCGTAACCCTAACCGTAACCCAAACCCTTACACTAACCCTAAGCCTATCCCTAACCCTAACCTTAACGCAAACCCTAACCCTAACCCTAATCCTAACCCTAAACCTAACCCTAACCCTAACTGAAATACTTATCCTAAACCTAACCCTAACCCTAATGCTAACCCTAAACCTAATTCAAACTCAAACCCTAACCCTAATCCTAACCCTAAACCTAACCTTAACCCTTACCCAAACCCAAACTCTAAACATAACTCTAATCGGAACCCTAACCCTAACCCTAATCCTAACCCTAACCCTAACCATAACCCTAATCCAACACCTCACCCTAACCCTAACTCTAACCCAAAGCCTAACCTAACCCTAACTCTAAACCAAACCCAAACCGTAACCCTAACCCTAACTCTAACCCAAACCCTAACCTAACCATAAACCTAACTCTAACTCAAACCCTAACTCTAACACTAACCCAAACCCTAAACCTAACACTAACCCAAACCATAACCCAAATAATAACCATAATACTAACCCTAACCTTAACCCTCATCCTTATCCTAACGCTAACCCTAACCCTAATTCTAAACCTAACCATAACCCTAACCCTAACCCTAACCCTAACACAAATCCAAACCCTAATTTTAACACAAACCCTAACCCTAATCCTAACTCCAACCCTAAACCTAACCCAAACCCTAAACCTAACCCTAACCCTAAACCGAACCCTAACCCAAACCCTAACCTTATCCCTAACCCTAACCCTAACCCTAACCCTAACCCTAACTCTAACCCTAAACCAAACCCTAACCCTAAACCTAAATCTAACCCTAATGCTAACCCTAAACCTAACCCTAACACTAACCCTAGTCCTAACCCTAACCCTAAACCAAAACCTAACACTAACCCTAACCCTAACCCTAACCCTAAATCAAACCCTAAACCTAACCCTAACCCTAACCTTAACATAACCCTAACCCTAACTGAAACACTAATCCTAAACCTAACCCTAACCTAATGCTAACCCTAAACCTAATTCAAACTTAAACCCTAACCCTAATTCTAACCCGAACCCAAACCCTAAACCTAACCCTAAACCTAACGCAAAATATAACCCAAACCGAAACCCTAACCCTAAGCCTAAACCTAACCCTAAACCCTAACCCTAACACTTACCCTAACCATAACCCAAACCTAAACACAAAACCTAACCCTAATCCTAACCCTAACCCTAACCCTAACCCTAAACCTAACCCTAAACCAAACCCTAATCTTAACACAAACCCAAACCCTAACCTAACCCTAACCGTAACCCTAACTCAAACCCTCACTCTAACACTAACCCAAACCGTAACCATAACCCTAACACAAACCATAACCCAAATAATAACACCAATCCTAACCCTAACACTAACCCTCATCCTTATCCTAACACTAACCCTAACCCTAACCCGAACCCTAATTCTAACCCTAACCCTAACCCTAACCCTAACCCTAACCCAAACCCAAACCCTAATCTTAACACAAACCCTAACCCTAATCCTAACCCTAACCCTAACCCTAATCCAAACCCTAACCCTAACCCTAACCCTAACCCAAACCCTAACCCTAACCCTAACCCTAACCCAAACCCTAACCCTAACCCTCATCCTAACCCTAATCCTAACCCTAAACCTAACCCTA
This sequence comes from Eospalax fontanierii, assembly GCA_035773235.1. Taxonomy (NCBI): domain Eukaryota; kingdom Metazoa; phylum Chordata; class Mammalia; order Rodentia; family Spalacidae; genus Eospalax; species Eospalax fontanierii. The sequence continues at coordinate 6,934,311 of JAJHUQ010000037.1, read as the reverse complement.
AACCTAACCCTAACTCAAACCCTCACTCTACCACTAACCCAAACCGTAACCCTAACCCTAACACAAACCATAACCCAAATAATAACACTAATCCTAACCCTAAAACTAACCCTCATCCTTATCCTAACCCTAACCCTAACCCTAACCCTAACCCTAATTCTAACCCTAACCCTAACCCTAACCCTAACCCTAACCCTAACCCTAACCCAAACCCAAACCCTAATCTTAACACAAACCCTAACCCTAATCCTAACCCTAAACCTAACCCTAATCCAAACCCTAACCCTAACCCTAACCCTAACCCAAACCCTTACCCTAACCCTAACCCTAACCCAAACCCTAACCCTTACCCTCATCCTAGCCCTAATCCTAACCCTAAACCTAACCCTAACACTAACCTTAGTCCTAACCCTGGCCGTAACCCAAACCCTTACACTAACCCTAAGCCTAACCTTAACCCTAAATCAAACCCTAACTCTAACCCTAACCCTAACCCTAATCCTAACCCTAAACCTAACCCTAACCCTAACTGAAATACTTATCCTAAACCTAACCCTAACCCTAATGCTAACCCTAAACCTAATTCAAACTCAAACCCTAACCCTAATCCTAACCCTAAACCTAACCTTAACCCTTACCCAAACGCAAACTCTAAACATAACTCTAATCGGAACCCTAACCCTAACCCTAATCCTAACCCTAACCCTAACCATAACCCTAATCCAACACCTCACCCTAACCCTAACTCTAACCCAAAGCCTAACCTAACCCTAACTCTAAACCAAACCCAAACCGTAACCCTAACCCTAACTCTAACCCAAACCCTAACCTAACCATAAACCTAACTCTAACTCAAACCCTAACTCTAACACTAACCCAAACCCTAAACCTAACACTAACCCAAACCATAACCCAAATAATAACCATAATACTAACCCTAACCTTAACCCTCATCCTTATCCTAACGCTAACCCTAACCCTAATTCTAAACCTAACCATAACCCTAACCCTAACCCTAACCCTAACACAAATCCAAACCCTAATTTTAACACAAACCCTAACCCTAATCCTAACTCCAACCCTAAACCTAACCCAAACCCTAAACCTAACCCTAACCCTAAACCGAACCCTAACCCAAACCCTAACCTTATCCCTAACCCTAACCCTAACCCTAACCCTAACCCTAACCCTAAACCAAACCCTAACCCTAAACCTAAATCTAACCCTAATGCTAACCCTAAACCTAACCCTAACACTAACCCTAGTCCTAACCCTAACCCTAATCCAAAACCTAACACTAACCCTAACCCTAACCCTAACCCTAAATCAAACCCTAAACCTAACCCTAACCCTAACCTTAACATAACCCTAACCCTAACTGAAACACTAATCCTAAACCTAACCCTAACCTAATGCTAACCCTAAACCTAATTCAAACTTAAACCCTAACCCTAATCCTAACCCGAACCCAAACCCTAAACCTAACCCTAAACCTAACGCAAAATATAACCCAAACCGAAACCCTAACCCTAAGCCTAAACCTAACCCTAAACCCTAACCCTAACACTTACCCTAACCATAACCCAAACCTAAACACAAAACCTAACCCTAATCCTAACCCTAACCCTAACCCTAACCCTAACCCTAACCCTAAACCAAACCCTAATCTTAACACAAACCCTAACCCTAATCCTAACCCTAACCGTAACCCTAACTCAAACGTTAACCCTAACCCTAACTCTAACCAAAATCCTAACCCTAACCCTAACCCTAACCCAAACCCTAACACTAACCCTAACCCTAACCCTAACCCTAAATCAAACCCTAAACCTATTCCTAAACCTAACCCGAACCCAAACCCTAACCCTAACCCTAACCCTAACTGAAACACTAATCCTAAACCTAACCCGAACCCTAATGCTAACCCTAAACCTAATTCAAACTCAAACCCTAACCCTAATCCTAACCCGAACCCAAACCTTAACCCTAACCCTAAACCTAACCCAAAACATAACCGAAACCGAAACCTTAACCGTATCCCTAACCCTAACTCTAAACCCTAACCCTAACACTTACCCTAATCATAACCCAAACCTAAACCCAAACCCTAACCCTAATCCTAACCCTAACCCTAACCCTAATCCTAGTCCTAAACCTAACCCTAACCCTAACCCTAACCCTAACCCTAACCCTAACCCTAACCTTAACCCTTACCCAAACCCAAACTCTAAACCAAACTCTAATCGGAACCCTAACCCTAACCCTAATCCTAACCCTAACCTTAACCATAACCCTAATCCAACACCTCACGCTAACCCTATCTCTAACCTAAACCCTAACCTAAACCTAACTCTAAACCAAACCCAAACCCTAACCCTAACCCTAACTCTAACCCAAACCCTAACCTAACCCTAAACCTATCACTAATTCAAACCCTAACTCTAACAATAACCCAAACCCTAAACCTAACCCTAACACAAACCATAACCCAAAAAATAACCCTAACCCTAATCCTAACCCTAACCCTAACCCTAACCTTAACCCTAACCATAATTCTAACCCTAAACCGAACCCTAACCCTAACCCTAACCCTAACCTTAACCCAAACCCAAACCCTAATCTTAACACAAACCCTAACCCTAATCCTTACCCTAACCCTAACCCTAACTCAAACCCTAAACCTAACCCTAATCCTAACCCAAACCCTAATCCTAACCCTAACCCTAACCCTAATCCTAACCCTAATGCTAATCCTAAACCTAACCCTAACACTAACCCTCGTCCTAACCCTAACCCTAACCCTAACCCTAACCCTAACCGTAACCCTAACCCAAACCCTAACCCTAACCCTAACCCTAACCCTAACCCTAACCCTAACCCAAATCCTAAACCTAACCCTAATCCTAACCCTAATGCTAACCCTAAACCTAACCCTTACACTAACCCTAGTCCTAACCCTAACCCTAACCCAAATCCTAACACTAACCCTAAACCTAACCCTAACCCTAAATCAAACCCTAAACCTAACCCTAACCCTAACCTTAACCCTAACCCTAACCCTAAATGAAACACTAATCCTAAACCTAACCATAACCTTAATGCTAACCATTAACCTAATTCAAACTCAAACCCTAACCCTAATCCTAATCCGAACCCAAACCCTAACCCTAACCCTAAATCTAGCCCAAAACATAACCCAAACCAAAACCCTAAACCTAACCCTAACCCTAAACTGTAACCCTAACACTTACCCTAACCATAACCCAAACCTAAACACAAACCCTAACCCTAACCCTAACCCTAACCCTAACCCTAACCCTAAACCAAACCCGAACCCTAACCCTAACCATAACCCAAATAATAACCCTAACCCTAATCCTAACCCTAACCCTAACCTTAACCCTAACCATAATTCTAACCCTAACCCGAACCCTAACCCTAACCCTAACCCTAACCTTAACCCAAACCCAAACCCTAATCTTAACACAAACCCTAACCCTAATCCTTACCCTAACCCTAACCCTAACTCAAACCCTAAACCTAACCCTAATCCTAACCCAAACCCTAATCCAAACCCTAACCCTAACCCTAATCCTAACCCTAATGCTAATCCTAAACCTAACCCTAACACTTACCCTCGTCCTAACCCTAACCCTAACCCTAACCCTAACCCTAACCGTAACCCTAACCCAAACCCTAACCCTAACCCTAACCCTAACCCTAACCCTAACCCTAACCCAAATCCTAAACCTAACCCTAATCCTAACCCTAATGCTAACCCTAAACCTAACCCTAACACTAACCCTAGTCCTAACCCTAACCCTAACCCAAATCCTAACACTAACCCTAACCCTAACCTTAACCCTAAATCAAACCCTAAACCTAACCCTATCCCTAACCTTAACCCTAACCCTAACCCTAACTGAAACACTAATCCTAAACCTAACCATAACCTTAATGCTAACCATAAACCTAATTCAAACTCAAACCCTAACCCTAATCCTAATCCGAACCCAAACCCTAACCCTAACCCTAAATCTAGCCCAAAATATAACCCAAACCAAATCCCTAACCCTAACCCTAACCCTAAACTGTAACCCTAACACTTCCCCTAACCATAACCCAAACCTAAACCCAAACCCTAACCCTAACCCTAACCCTAACCCTAACCCTAACCCTAATCCTAAACCAAACCCTAACCCTAACCCTAAACCTAACCCTAATCCTAACCCTAATGCTAACCCTAAACCTAACCCTAACACTAACCCTCCTCCTAACCCTAACCCTAACCCTATCCATAACCCTAACCGT
>JAJHUQ010000037.1:6900000-6917500 GCA_035773235.1 Eospalax fontanierii | reverse complement strand
ACCCTAATGCTAACCCTAAACCTAACCCTAACACTAACCCTAGTCCTAACCCTAACCCGAACCCAAACACTAACACTAACACTAACCCTAACCCTAACCCTAAATCAAACCCTAAATATAACCCTAACCCTAACCTTAACCCTAACCCTAACCCTAACTGAAACACTAATCCTAAACCTAACCCTAACCCTAATGCTAACCCTAAACCTAATTCAAACTCAAACCCTAACCCTAATCCTAACCCGAACCCAGACCCTAACCCTAACCCTAAACCTAGCCCAAAACATAACCCAAACCGAAACCCTAACCCTATCCCTAACCCTAACCCTAAACTGTAACCCTAACACTTACCCTAAACATAACCCAAACCTAAACCCAAACTCTAACCCTAATCCTAACCCTAACACTAACCCTAATCCTAGTCCTAACCCTAACACTAACCCTAACCCTAACCTTAACCCTTACTCAAACCCAAACTCTAAACCTAACGCTACTCGGAACCCTAACCCTAACCCTAACCCTAACCCTAACCCTAACCATAACCCTAACCCTAACCCTAACTGAAATACTTATCCTAAACCCTAACCCAAACCCTAATCCTAACCCTAAACTTAACACTAAACTTAAGCGAAAACCTAAACCCTAACCCTAATCCTAACCCTAACCCTAACCCTAAAACAAAACCTAACCCTAAACGTAACTTTAACCCAAACCCTAACCCTAACCCTAACCCTAACCCTAATCCTAACCCAAATGCTAACCCTAAACCTAAAACTAACCCTAACCCAAACCCTAACCCTAACCCTAATCCTAAATACAACCCTAAACCTAACCCAAAACCTAACCCTAAAACTAACCCTAACCCAAACCCTAACCCTAACCCTAACCCTAACCCAAAACCTAACCCTAACCCTAATCCTAACCCTAATGCTAACCCTAAACCTAACCCTAACACTAACCCTAGTCCTAACCCTAACCCTAACCCAAAGCCTAACACTAACCCTAACCCTAACCCTAACCCTAAATCAAACCCTAAACCTAACCCTAACAATAACCTTAACCCTAACCCTAACCCTAACTGAAACACTAATCCTAAACCTAACCCTAACCCTAATGCTAACCCTAAACCTAATTCAAACTCAAACCCTAACCCTAATCCTAACCCGAACCCAGACCCTAACCCTAACCCTAAACCTAGCCCAAAACATAACCCAAACCGAAACCCTAACCCTATCCCTAACCTTAACCCTAAACTGTTACCCTAAAACTTACCCTAAACATAACCCAAACCTAAACCCAAACTCTAACCCTAATCCTAACCCTAACACTACCCCTAATCCTAGTCCTACCCCTAACACTAACCCTAACCCTAACCTTAACCCTTACTCAAACCCAAACTCTACACCTAACGCTACTCGGAACCCTAACCCTAACCCTAACCCTAACCCTAACCCTAACCATAACCCTAACCCTAACCCTAACTGAAATACTTATCCTAAAACTAACCCAAACCCTAATCCTAACCCTAACCTTAACACTAAACTTAAGCGAAAACCTAAACCCTAACCCTAATCCTAACCCTAACCCTAACCCAAACCCAAACCCTAATCTTAACACAAACCCCAACCCTAACCAAAATCCTAACCCTAACCCTAATCCTAACCCAAACCCTAAACCTAACCCAAACCCTAACCCAAACCCAAACCCTAACCCTAACCCTAACGCTAACCCTAACCCTAACCCTAACCCTAACGCTAACCCTAAACATAACCCTAACCCTAAACCTAACCATACCTAAACCCTAACCCAAAACCTAATCCTAACACTAACCCTAACACTAACCCTAACCGAAAACCTAAACCCTAACCCTACTCCTAACCCTAACACTAACCCTAACACAAACCCTAACCCTAAACGTAACCTTAATCCAAACCCTAACCCTAACCCTAATCCACACAGAAACCATAATCTTAACACAAACCCTAACCCTAATCCTAACCCTAAACCTAACCCTAACCCAAACGCTAACCCTAACCCTAACCCTAACCCAAACCCTAACCCTAACCCAAACCCTAACCCTAATCCTAACCCTAACCCTAACACAAACCCTAACACTAACCCTAACCCTAACCCTAACCCTAACTCAAACCCTATCCCTAACCCTAACCCTAACCCGAACCCAAACCCTAACCCTAACTCTAAACCTAACTCAAAACCTAAACCAAACCGCAACACTACCCATAAACCAAATCCTAAATCTAACCCTAACCCTAAACCTAATTCAAACTCTAACCCTAACCCTAACACAAACCCTAACGCTAACCCTAATTCTAACTGAAACCCAAACCCTAACACTAACCCTAACCCAAACCTTAACAATAACCCTAAAACTACACCTAACCCCTAACCCTAAAACTAACCCTAACCCTTAACCTAACCATTACCCAAACCCTAACCCTAACCCTAAACCTAACTGAAACACTAATCCTAAACCTAACCCTAACCCTAATGCTAACCCTAAACCTAATTCAAATTCAAACCCTAACCCTAATCCTAACCCGAACCCAAACCCTAATCCTAACCCTAAACCTAACCCAAAACATAACCCAAACTGAAACCCTAACCCTAACCCTATCCCTAACCCTAACCCTAAACCCTAACCCTAACACTAACCCTAACCATAACCCAAACCTAAACAAAAACCCTAACCTTAATCCTAATTCTAACCGTAATCCTAGTCCTAACCCTAACCCTAAACCTAACCCAAACCCTAACACTAACCCTAACCCTAACCCTAAATCAAACCCTAAACCTAACCCTAACCCTAACCCTAACACAAACCATAACCCAAATAATAACCCTAACCCTAACCCTAACCCTAACCCGAACCCAAACCCTAACCCTAAACCTATCCCTAACCCAAACCCTAACCCTAACCCTAATCCTAACCCTAATGCTAACCCTAAACCTAACTCAAACTCAAACCCTAACCCTAAGCCTAACCCTAACCCAAACCCTAACCCTAACCCTAACTAAAACCCTAACGCTAACCCAACCCGAACGCAAACCCAAAACCCTAACCCGAAACTTAACCGAAAACCTAAACCTCACCGTAATCCTAAACCAAACCCTAACCCTAACACTAACCCTAACCCTAATCCTAAGCCTAACCCTAACCCTAACCCTAACCCAAACCCGAACCCTAACCAGAACCCTAACCCAAAACCCTAACCCTATCCCTAACCCTAAACCAAACACTAACGCGAATCTTAACCCTAAACCAAACCCTAATCCTAACCATAACCCTAACACTAACCCTAACCGAAAACCTCAACCCTAACCCTACTCCTAACCCTAACCCTAACCCTTACCCTTACCCAAACCCAAATCCTAAAACTAACCCTAATCCAAACCCTAACCTTAACCCTAATCCTAACTGTAACCCTAACCCTAACCCAACCCCTAACCCTCACCCTAACTCTAACGCAAACCCGAACCCTAACCCTAACCCTAACCCAAATCCTAACCCTAACCCTAACCCTAACCCTAACCCAACCCTAACCCTAACCTAAACCCTAACCCAAACCCAAACCCTAACCCTAACCCTAACGGTAACCCTAACCATAACCCTAACCTTAACCCTAACGCTAAACCTAACCATAACCCTAACCCTAAACCTAAACCTAACCAAACCTAAACCCTAACCCAAACCCTAATACTAACCCTAACCCTAACATTAACCCTAACCGAAAACCTAAACCCTAACCCTACTCCTAACCCTAACCCTAACCCTAACTCAAACCCTAACCCTAAACGTAACCTTAACCCAAACCCTAACCCTAACCCTAACCCAAACCCAAACCCTAATCTTAACACAAACCCTAACCCTAACCCTAACCCTAACCCAAACCCTAACCCTAACCCTAAAACTAACCCTAACCCAAACCCTAACACTAACCCTAATCCTAACCCTAATGCTAACCCTAAACCTAACCCTAACACTAACCCTAGACCTAACCCTAATCCTAACCCAAACCCTAACACTAACCCTAACCCTAACCCTAACATTAAATCAAACCCTAAACCTAACCCTAAACCTAACCAGAACCCAAACCCTAACCCTAATCCTAATCCTAACTGAAACACTAATCCTAAACCTAACCCGAACCCTAATGCTAACCCTAAACCTAATTCAAACTCAAGCCCTAACCCTAATCCTAAGAAGAAACCAAACCCTAACCCTAACCCTAAACCTAACCCAAAACATAACCCAAACCGAAACCCTAACCCTAACCCTAACCCTAACACGAAACACTAACCCTAATCCTTGTCCTAACCCTAACCCTAACCCTAACCTTACCCCTTACCCAAACCCAGACTCTAAACCAAACTCTAATCGGAACCCTAACCCTAACCCTACATCTAACCCTAACCCTAACCATAACCCTAATCCAACACCTCACGCTAACCCTAACTCGAACCCAAACCCTAACCTAACCCTAACTCTAAACAAAAGCCAAACCCTAACACTAAGCCTAACTCTAACCCAAACCCTAACCTAACCCTAAACCTATCTCTAACTCAAACACTAACTCTAACACTAACCCAAACCCTAACCCTAACCCTAACCCAAACCATAACCCAAATAATAACCCTAACCCTAACCCTGACCCTAACCCTAACCTTAAACCTAACCATAATTCTAACCCTAACCCTAACCCTAACCCTAACCCAAATCCAAACCCAAACCCTAATCTTAACACAAACCCTAACCCTAATCCTAACCCTAACCCTAACCCTAACCCAAACCCTAACCCTAACCCTAATCCTAAACCAAAACCTAACCCTAACCCTAACCCTAACCCTAATCCTAACCCTAAACCTAACCCTAACACTAACCCTAGTCCTAACCCTAACCCTAACCCTAATCCTTACCCTAACCCTAACCCAAACCCTAACCCTAACCCAAACCCTAACCCAAACCCAAACCCTACCACTAACCCTAACACTAACCCTAACCATAACCCTAACCCTAACCGTAACGCTAAACCTAACCATAACCCTAACCCTAACCCTAACCGAAAACCTAAACCCTAACCCTACTCCTAACCCTAAACCTAACCCTAACACAAACCCTAACCCTAAACGTAAACTTAAGCCAAACCCTAACCCTAACCCTAACCCAAACCCAAACCCTAATCTTAACACAAACCCTAACCCTAATCCTAACCCTAACCGTAACCCTAACCCAAACGCTAACCCTAAACCTAACCTAACCCTAACCCAAACCCTAAACCTAACCTAAACCCTAAACCTATCCCTAATCCTAACCTTAATGCTAACCCTAAACCTAACCCTAACACTAACCCTAGTCCTAACCCTAACCCTAACCAAAACCCTAACACTAACCCTAACCCTAACGCTAACCCTAAATCAAAACCTAAACCTAACCCTAACCCTAACCTTAACCCTAACCCTAACCCTAACTCAACCAATAATCCTAAACATAATCCTAACCGTAATCCTAACCCTAAACCTAATTCAAACTCCAATCCTAACCCTAATCCTTACCCGAACCCAAACCCTAACCCTAACCCTAAACCTAACCCAAAACGTAACCCAAACCGAAACCCTAACCCTAAACCTAAACCTAACCCTCATCCTTATCCTAACCCTAACCCTAACATTAACCCTAACCCTAATTCTAACCCTAACCCTAAACCTAATCCTAACTCTAACCCTAACCCTGACCCTGACTCAAACCCTATCCCTAACCCTAACCCTAACCCGAACCCAAACCCTAACCCTAATTCTAAACCTAACCCAAATGCTAACCCTAAACCTAACCCTAACACTAAACCTAGTCCTAACCCTAATCCTAACCCAAACCCTAACCCTAACCCTAACCCGAACCCAAACCCTAACCCTAACCCTAACCCTAACCCTAACTGAAATACTTACCCTAAACCTAACCCTAACCCTAATGCTAACCCTAAACATAATTCAAACTCAAACCCTAACCCTAATCATAACCCGAAACCAAACCCTAAACCTAACCCTAAACCTAACCCAAAACATTACCCAAACCGAAACACTAACCCTAACCCTAACCCTAACCCTAAACCCTAACCCTAACACTAACCCTAACAATAACCCAAACCTAAACCCAAAACCTATCCCTAATCCTAACCCTAACCCTAACCCTAATCCTAGTCCTAAACCTAACCCTTACCCTAACCATAACCCTAACCTTAACCCTTACCCAAACCCAAACTCTAAACATAACTCTAATCGGAACCCTAACCCTAACCCTAATCCTAACCCTAACCCTAACCATAACCCTAATCCAACGCCTCACCCTAACCCTAACTCTAACCCAAACCCTAACCTAACCCTAACTCTAAACCAAACCCAAACCCTAACCCTAAACCTAATTCTAACCCAAACCCTAACATTATCCTAAACCTAACCTTAACTCATACTCTAACTCTTACACTAACCCAAACCCGATCTTGAACCCTAACACAAACCATATCCCAAATAATAACCCTAATCCTAACCCTAACCCTCATGCTTATCCTAACCCTAAACCTAACCCTAACCCTAACCCTAATTCTAACCCTAACCCTAACACAAACCCAGATTCAAACCTAACCCTAAACCAAACCCTAAACCTAACCCTAACCCAGACCCTAACCCTAACCCTAATCCTAACCCTTATGCTAACCCTAAACCTAACTCAAACTCAAACTCTAACCCTAAGCCTAACCCTAAACCAAACCCTAAACCTAACCCTAACCCTAACCCTAACCTTAACCCTAACCCTAACCCAAACGTTAATCCTTACCCTAACCCAAAACCTAAACCTAACCCTAAACCTAACCCTAACCCTAACCCAAAAACTAACCCTAAACCTAACCCTAAGCCAAACCCTAACCCTAACCCTTATCCTAACCTATACCGAAACCCTAACCCTAACCCTAACCCTAAGCCAAACCCTAACCCTAACCCTAACCCTAACCCAAACCCAAACCCTAACCCTAATCCTAACCCTAATGCTAACCCTAAACCTAACTCAAACTCAAACCCTAATCCTAAACCTAACCCTAACCCAAACCCTAACCCTAAACCTAAGCCTAACCCTAACCCTAACCCTAACTCAAACCCTACCCCTAACCCTAACCCTAACCCGAACCCAAACCCTAACCCTAAACCTAACCCTAACCCAATCCCTAACCGTAGCCCTAATTCTAACCCTAATGCTAAACCTAAACCTAACTCAAACTCAAACCCTAACCCTAAGCCTAACCCTAACCCAAACGCTAACCCTAACCCTAACCCTAACCCTAACTAAAACCCTAACACTCACCGAACCCGATCGCAAACCCTAACCCTAACCCGAAACTTAACCGAAAACCTAAACCTAAATGTAATCCTAAACCAAACCCTAACCCTAACCCTATCCCTAACCCTAACCCTAACCCTAACCCTAACCCTAACATTAACCCTAACCCAAACCCTAACAATAACCCTTACCCAAAACCTAAACCCAACCGTAAACCTAACCCTAACCCTAAACCAAGAACTAACCCTAAACCTAACCCTAAGCCAAAGCCTAACCCTAAACCTTATCCTAACCCATTCCCAAACACTAACACTAACCCTAACCCTAACCCAAACCCTAACCCTAACCCTAACTTGAACCCAAACCCAAACCCTAACCCTAATCCTAACCCTAATGCTAACTCTCAACCTAACCCTAATAGTAACCTAGTCCTAACCCTCCTTAACCCATACCCTTACACTAACCCTAACCCTAATCCTAACACTAATGCTAACCCTAGTCCTAACCCTAACCCTAACCCAAACCCTAACTCTAACCCTAACCCTAAGCCTAACCCAAACCCTAACCCTAACCCTAATCCTAACCCTAATGCTAACCCTAAACCTAACCCTAACACTAACCCTAGTCCTAACCCTAACCCTAACCCAAACCCTTACACTAACCCTAAGCCTAACCCTAACCCTAAATCAAATCCTAACCCTAAACCTAACGCTAACCTGAACCCAAACCCTAACCCTAACCCTAACCCTAACTGAAATACTTATCCTAAACCTAACCCTAACCCTAATGCTAACCCTAAACCTAATTCAAACTCAAACCCTAACCCTAATCCTAACCCTAAACCTAACCTTAACCCTTACCCAAACCCAAACTCTAAACATAACTCTAATCGGAACCCTAACCCTAACCCTAATCCTAAACCTAACCCTAACCATAACCCTAATCCAACACCTCACCCTAACCCTAACTCTAACCCGAACCCAAACCCTAATCCTAACTCTAAACCTAACCCAAAACCTAAACCAAACCCCAACACTACTCCTAAACCAAACCCTAAATCTAACCCTAACCCTAAACCTAATTCAAACTCTAACCCTAACCCTAACACAAACCCTAACTCTAACCCTAATTCTAACTGAAACCCAAACCCTAACAGTAACCCTAACCCAAACCCTAACAATAACCCTAAACCTAAACCTAACATCTAACCCTACAACTGACCCTAACCCTAAACCTAACCATTACCCAAACCCAAACCCTAACCCTAAACCAACTGAAACACTAATCCTAAACCTAACCCTAAGCCTAATGCTAACCCTAAACCTAATTCAAACTCAAACCCTAACCGTAATCCTAACCCGAACCCAAACCCTAACCCTAACCCTAAACCTAACCCAAAACATAACCCAAACTAAAACCCAAACCCTAACCCTATCCCTAACCCTAACCCTAAACCCTAACCCTAACACTAACCCTAACCATAACCCAAACATAAACCCAAACCCTAACCCTAATCCTAATCCTAACCGTAATCCTAGTCCTAACCCTAACCCTTACCCTAACCCAAACCCTAACACTAACCCTAACCCAAACCCTAAATCAAACCCTAAACCTAACCCTAACCCTAACCCTAACGCAAACCATAACCCAAATAACAACCCTAATCCTAACCCTAAACCTAACCCTCATCCTTATCCTAACCCTAACCCTAACCCTAATTCTAACCCTAATCCTAACCGTAACCCAAAACCTAACCCTAACCCTAACCATAATCTTAATACTAACCCTAACCCTAACACTAACCCAGATTCAAACCTAACCCTAACCCAAACCCTAACCCTAACCCTAACCCTAACACAAACCCTAAACCTAACCCTAATCCTAAACCTAATACTAACCCCATACCTAAAGCAAACTCAAACCCTGACCCTTAGCCTCACCCTAAACCAAACCCTAACCCTAACTCTAACCCTAACTAAAACCCTAACCCTAACCCTAACCCTAACTAAAACTCTAACACTAACCCAACCCGAACTCAAAACCTAACCTAACCCTAACCCTAACACTAACCCTTACCCTAACCCTAACCCAAACCCTAACGCTAACCCTAATCCTAACCCTAATGCTAACCCTAAACCTAACTCAAACTCAAACCCTAACCCTAAGCCTAACCCTAACCCAAACCCTAAACCAAACCCTAACCCTAACCCTAACCCTAACTAAAACCCTAACACTAACCCAACCCGAACCCAAACCCTAAGCCTAACCCTAACCCTAACCCTAACCCTAACACTAACCCTAACCCTAACCCTAACACTAACCCAAACCCTAACCCTAAACCTAATCCTAATCCTAATGCTAACCCTAAACCTAATTCAAATTCAAAACCTAACCCTAAGCCTAAACCTAACCCAAACCCTAACCCTAACCCTAACCCTAACCCTAACCCTAACCCTAACCCGAACGCAAACCCTAACCCTAACCCGAAACTTAACCGAAAACCTAAACCTAACCGTAATCCTAAACCAAACCCTAACCCTAACACTAACTCTAACCCTAACCCTAACCCTAACCCTAACCCAAACGCTAACCCTAACCCTAACCCAAAACCTAAACCTAACCCTAAACCTAACCCAAACCGTAACCCAATCCCTAACCCTAACCCTAAACCTAAACTTAACCCGTAACCCCTAACCCCAAACCCTAACCCAAACCCTAACCCTAACCCTAACCCTAACCTTAAACCTAAACCTAGTCCTAACCCTAACCTTAACCCTAACCCTAAACCTAACCTTAACCGTTACCCAAACCCAAACTCTAAACCTAACTCTAATCGGAACCCTAACCCTAACCCTAATCCTAACCCTAACCCTAACCATAACCCTAATCCAACACCTAACCCTAACCCTAACTCTATCCCAAACCCTAACCTAACCCTAACTCTAAACCTAACCTAAACCCTAACCCTAACCCTAACTCTAACCCAAACCCTAACCTAACCGTAAACCTAACCCTAACTCAAACCCTAACTCTAACACTAACCCAAACACTAACCCTAACCCTAACTCAAACCATAACCCAAATAATAACCCTAATCCTAAACCTAACCCTAACCATAATCCTTATCCTAACCCTAACCCTAACCCTAACCCTAACACTAACCCTAACCCTAAACCTAACCCTAACCCAAACCCTAACCCTAACCCTAATACTAACCCTAATGCTAACCCTCAACCTAACTCAAACTCAAACCCTAACTCTAAGCCTAACCCTAACCCAAACCCTAACCCTAACCCTATCCCTAACCCTTACTAAAACCATATCACTAACCCAATCGGAACGCAAACCCTAACCCTAATCCGAAACTTAACCGAAAACCTAAACCTAACGGTAATCCTAAACCAAACCCTAAACCTAACACTAACTCTAACCCTAACCCTAACCCTAACCCTAACCCTAACCCAAACCCTAACCCTAACCCTAACTCAAAACCTAAATCTAACCCTAAACCTAACCCTAACCGAAACCGAATCCCTAACCCTAACCCTAAACCTAAACTTAACCCCTAACCGCTAACCCCAAACCCTAACCCTAACCCTAATCCTAACCCTAACCCTAACCATAACCCTAATCCAACACCTCACCCTAACCCTAACTCTATCCCAAACCCTAACCTAACCCTAACTCTAAACCAAAGCCAAACCCTAACCCTAACCCTAACTCTAACCCAAACCCTAACCTAACCCTAAATCTAACCCTAACTCAAACCCTAACTCTAACACTAACCCAAACACTAACCCTAACCCTAACTTAAACCATAACCCAAATAATAACCCTAATTCTATACCTAACCCTAACCCTAATCCTTATCCTAACCCTAACCCTAATTCTAACCCTAATCCTAACCCTAATTCTAACCCTAACCCTAACCCTGACCCAAAACCTAATCCTAAACCTAACCCTAAACTTAATCTTAACACTAACCCTAACCCTAACACTAACCCAGATTCAAACCTAACCCTAACCCAAACCCTAACCCTAACCCTAACCCTAACCCAAACCCTAAACCTAACCATAATCCTAACCCTAATGATAACCCTAAACCTAACTCAAACACAAACCCTAACCCTAAGCCTAACCCTAACACAAACCCTAACCCTAACCCTAACCCTAACCCTAACTAAAACCCTAACACTAACCCTAACCCTAACGCTAACCCAAACCCTAACCCTAACCCTAATCCTAACCCTAATGCTAACCCTAAACCTAGCCCTAACACTAACCCTAGTCCTAACCCTAACCCTAACCCAAACCCTTACACTAACCTTAACCCTAACCCTAACCCTAAATCAAAACCTAAACCTAACCCTAACCCTAACCTTAACCTTAACCCTAACCCTAACTGAAACACTAATCCAAAACCTAACCCTAACCCTAATGCTAACCCTAAACCTAATTCAAACTCAAACCCTAACCCTAATCCTAACCCGAACCCAAACCCTAACCCTAACCCTAAACCTAGCCCAAAACAAACCCAAAATGAAACCCTAACCCTAACCCTAAACCTAACCCTAAACTGTAACCCTAACACTTACCCTAACCATAACCCAAACCTAAACCCAAACCCTAACCCTAATCCTAACCCTAAATCTAACCCTAATCCTAGTCCTAACCCTAACCCTAACCCTAACCCTAACCCTAACCTTAACCCTTACCCAAACCCAAGCTCTAAACCTAACTCTAATCGGAACCCTAACCCTAACCCTAACCATAACCGTAACGCTAACCCTAACCATAACCCTAACCCTAACCGTAAAGCTAAACCTACCCATACGCCTAACGCTAAACCTAACCAAACTTAAACCCTAACCCAAACCCTAATCCTAACCCTAACCCTAACACTAAACCTAACCGAAAAACTAAACCCTAAAACTAATCCTAACCCTAACCCTAACCCTAAAACAAAACCTAACCCTAAACGTAACTTTAACCCAAACCCTAACCCTAACCCTAAACCAAACACTAATCTTAACACAAACCCTAACCCTAATCCTAACCCTAACCGTAACCCTAACTCAAACGTTAACCCTAACCCTAACCCTAAGCCAAACACTAACCCTAACCCTGACCCTAACCCAAACCCAAACCCTAACCCTAACCCTAATCCTAAAACTAATGCTAACCCTAAACCTAACCCTAACCCTAGTCGTAACCCTAACCCTAACCCAAACCCTTCACTAACTCTAACCCTAACCCTAACCCTAAATCAAACCCTAAACCTAACCCTAACCCTAACCTTAACCTAACCCTAACCCTAACTGAAACACTAATCCTAAACCTAACCCTTACCCTAATGCTAACCCTAAACCTAATTCAAACTCAAACCCTAACCCTAATCCTAACCCGAACCCAAACCCTAACCCTAACCCTAAACCTAACCCAAAATATAACCCAAACCGAAACCCTAACCCTAACCCTAACCCTAACCCTAAACCCTAACCCTAACACTTACCCTAACCATAACCCAAACCTAAACACAAACCCTATCCCTAATCCTAAACCTAAACCTAACCCTTATCCTAGACCTATCCCTAACCCTAACCGTAACCCTAACCCTAACATTAACCCTTACCCAAACCCAAACTCTAAACCTAACTCTAATCGGAACCCTAACCCTAACCCTTATCCTAACCCTAACCCTAACCATAACCCTAATCCAACACCTCACCCTAACCCTAACTCTAACCCAAACCCTAACCTAAACCTAACTCTAAACCAAACCCAAACCCTAACCCTAACCCTAACTCTAACCCAAACACTAAGCTAACCCTAAACCTAACCCTAACTCAAACCCTCACTCTAACACTAACCCAAACCGTAACCCTAACCCTAACCCAAACCATAACCCAAATAATAACCCTAATCCTAACCCTAACACTAACCCAAACCCTAACACTAACCCTAACCCTAACCCTAACCCTAAATCAAACCCTAAACATAACCCTAACCCTAACCTTAACCCTAACCCTAACCCTAACTGAAACACTAATCCAAAACCTAACCCTAACCCTAATGCTAACCCTAAACCTAATTCAAACTCAAACCCTAACCCTAATCCTAACCCGAACCCAAACCCTAACCCTAACCCAAAACCTAGCCCAAAACATAACCCAAACCGAAACCCTAACCCTAACCCTAAACCTAACCCTGAACTGTAACCCTAACACTTACCCTAACCATAACCCAAACCTAAACCCAAACCCTAACCCTAATCCTAACCCTAACCCTAACCCTAATCCTAGTCCTAACCCTAACCCTAACCCTAACCCTAACCCTAACCCTAACACTAACCTTAACCCTTACCCAAACCAAAACTCTAAACCTAACTCAAATCAGAACCCTAACCCTAACCCTAACCCTAACGCTAACCCTAACCATAACCCTAACCCTAACCGTAAAGCTAAACCTAACCATAACCCTAACCCTAACCCTAAACCTAACCAAACCTAAACCCTAACCCAAACCCTAATCCTAACCCTAACCCTAACACTAAACCTAACCGAAAACCTAAACCCTAAAACTAATCCTAACCCTAACCCTAACCCTAAAACAAAACCTAACCCTAAACGTAACTTTAACCCAAACCCTAACCCTAACCCTAAACCAAACCCTAATCTTAACACAAACCCTAACCCTAATCCTAACCCTAACCGTAACCCTAACTGAAACTTTAACCCTAACCCTAATCCTAACCCAAACCCTAACCCTACCCCTAAGCCCACCCCTAACCCTAACCCAAACCCAAAATCTAACCCTATCCCTAATCCTAAAACTAAAGCTAAACCTAAACCTAACCCTAAACCTAGTCGTAACCCTAACCCTAACCCAAACCCTAACACTAACTCTAACCCTAACCCTAACCCTAAATCAAACCCTAAACCTAACCCTAACCCTAACCTTAACCTAACCCTAACCCTAACTGAAACACTAATCCTAAACCTAACCCTAACCCTAATGCTAACCCTAAACCTAATTCAAACTCAAACCCTAACCCTAATCCTAACCCTAACCCAAACCCTAACCCTAACCCTAAACCTAACCCAAAATATAACCCAAACCGAAACCCTAACCCTAACCCTAAGCCCTAACCCTAACACTTACCCTAACCCTAACCCAAACCTAAACACAAACCCTATCCCTAATCCTAACCCTAAACCTAACCCTAATCCTAGTCCTATCCCTAACCCTAACCGTAACCCTAACCCTAACCTTAACCCTTACCCAAACCCAAACTCTAAACCTAACTCTAATCGGAACCCTAACCCTAACCCTAACCCTAACCCTAACCCTAACCCTAACCCTAACCCTAACTCTAACCCAAAACCTAACCTAAACCTAACTCTAAACCAAACCCAAACCGTAACACTAACCCTAACTCTAACCCAAACACTAACCTAACCCTAAACCTAACCCTAACTCAAACCCTCACTCTAACACTAACCCAAACCGTAACCCTAACCCTAACCCAAACCATAACCCAAATAATAACCCTAATCCTAACCCTAACACTAACCCTCATCCTTATCCTAACTCTCACCCTAACCCTAACCCTAACCCTAAACCTAACCCTAAATCAAACCTTAACCTAACCCTAACCCTAACTTTAACCCTAACCGTAACCCTAACTGAAACACTAATCCTAAACCTAACCCTAACCCTAATGCTAACCCTAAACCTAATTCAAACTCAAACCCTAACCCTAATCCTAACCCGAACCCAAACCCTAACCCTAACCCTAAACCTAACCCAAAACATAACCCAAACCGAAACCCTAACCCTAAATCTAACCCTAACCCTAAACCCTAACCCTAACACTAACCCTAATATTAACCCAAACCTAAACCCAAACCCTAACCCTAATCCTAAACCTAACCCTAACCCTAATCCTAGTCCTAACCCTAACCCTAACCCTAACCCTAACCCTAACACTAACACTAACCTTAAGCCTTACCCAAAGACAAACTCTAAACCTAACTCTAATCGGAACCCTAACCCTAACCCTAATCCTAACCCTAACCCTAACCATAACCCTAATCCAACACCTCACCCGAACCCTAAATTCAACCCAAACCCTAACTTAACCCTAACTCTAAACCAAACGCAAACCCTAACCCTAACCCTAACTCTAACCCAAACTCTAACCTAACCCTAAACCTACCCCTAACTCAAACACTAACGCTAACACTAAACCAAAACCAAACACTCACCCTAACCCAAACCATAAACCAACTAATAACCCTCATCCTAAACCTAACCCTAACCCTCATCCTTATCCTACCCCTAAACCTAACCCTAACCCTAATCCTAACACTAATTCTAATCCTAACCCTAACCCTAACCCAAAACCTAACCCTAACCCTAACCCTAATCTTAACACTAACCCTAACCCTAACACTAACACAGATTCAAACCTAACCCTAACCCAAACCTTAGCCCTAACCCTAACCCTAACCCAAACCCTAACCGTAACCCTAATTCTAACCCTAATGCTAAACCTAAACCTTACTCAAACTCAAACCCTAACCCTAAGCCTAACCCTAACCCAAACGCTAACCCTAACCCTAACCCTAACCCTAACTAAAACCCTAACACTCACCGAACCCGATCGCAAACCCTAACCCTAACCCGAAACTTAACCGAAAACCTAAACCTAAATGTAATCCTAAACCAAACCCTAACCCTAACCCTAACCCTAACCCTAACCCTAACCTTAACCCTAAACCTACACCTAACCCAAAACCTAAACCCAACCGTAAACCTAACCCTAACCCTAAACCAAAAACTAACCCTATACCTAACCCTAAGCCAAACCCTAAGCCTAACCCTTATTCTAACCCATTCCCAAAACCCGAACACTAACCCTAACCCTAACCCAAACCCTAACCCTAACCCTAACCCGAACCCAAACCCAAACCCTAACCCTAACCCTTACCATAACCATAATACTAACCGTAATTCTAACTAAAACCCAAACCCTAACCCTAACCCAAACCCAAACCGTAATCTTAACACAAACCCTTACCCTAATCCTAACCCTAACCTTAAACATAACCAAACCCCTAACCCTCACCATAACTCTAACCCAAACCCGAACCCTAACCCTAAGCCTAACCCAAATCCTTACCCTAACCCTAACCCTAACCCTAACCCAAACCCTAACCCTAACCCAAACCCTAATAAAACCCAAACCCTAACCCTAACCCTAACGCTAACCCTAACCATAACCCTAACCCTAACCCTAAACCTAACCAAACCTAAACCCTAACCCAAACCCTAATCCTAACACTAACCCTAACACTAACCCTAACCGAAAACCTAAACCCTAACCCTACTCCTAAGCCTAACCCTAACCTTAACACAAACCCTAACCCTAAACGTAACCTTAATCCAAACACTAACCCTAACCCTAATCCACACAGAAACCATAATCGTAACACAAACCCTAACCCTAATCCTAACCCTAACCCTAACCCTAACCCAAAAGCTAACCCTAACCCTAACCCTAACCCAAACCCTAACCCTAACCCAAACCCTAATCCTAATCCTAACCCTAACCCTAACCCAAACCCTAACACTAACCCTAACCCTAACCCTAACCCTAACTCAAACCCTATCCCTAACCCTAACTCTAACCCGAACCCAAACCCTAACCCTAACTCTAAACCTAACCCAAAACCTAAACCAAACCCCTACACTACCCCTAAACCAAATCCTAAATCTAACCCTAACCCTAAACCTAATTCAAACTCTAACCCTAACCCTAACACAAACCCTAACGCTAACCCTAATTCTAACTGAAACCCAACCCCTAACACTAACCCTAAACCTAACTGAAAAACTAATCCTAAACCTAACCCTAAGCCTAATGCTAACCCTAAACCTAATTAAAACTCAAACCCTAACCCTAATCCTAACCCGAACCCAAACCCTAACCCTAAACCTAAACCTAACCCAAAACATAACACAAACTGAAACCCAAACCCTAACACTATCTCTAACCCTAACCCTAAACCCTAACCCTAACACTAACCCTAACCATAACCCAAACATAAACCCAAACCCTAACCCTAATCCTAATCCTAACCGTAATCCTAG
>JAJHUQ010000037.1:6890000-6895000 GCA_035773235.1 Eospalax fontanierii | reverse complement strand
TAACCCTAAACCTAACCAAACCTAAACCCTAACCCAAACCCTAATCCTAACCCTAACCCTAACACTAAACCTAACCGAAAACCTAAACCCTAAAACTAATCCTAACCCTAACCCTAACCCTAAAACAAAACCTAACCCTAAACGTAACTTTAACCCAAACCCTAACCCTAACCCTAAACCAAACCCTAATCTTAACACAAACCCTAACCCTAATCCTAACCCTAACCGTAACCCTAACTGAAACTTTAACCCTAACCCTAATCCTAACCCAAACCCTAACCCTAACCCTAACCCTAACCCTAACCCTAACCCTAACCCTAACCCAAACCCAAAATCTAACCCTAACCCTAATCCTAAAACTAAAGCTAAACCTAAACCTAACCCTAACCCTAGTCGTAACCCTAACCCTAACCCAAACCCTAACACTAACTCTAACCCTAACCCTAACCCTAAATCAAACCCTAAACCTAACGCTAACCCTAACCTTAACCTAACCCTAACCATAACTGAAACACTAATCCTAAACCTAACCCTAACCCTAATGCTAAAGCTAAACCTAATTCAAACTCAAACCCTAACCCTAATCCTAACCCTAACCCAAACCCTAACCCTAACCCTAAACCTAACCCAAAATATAACCCAAACCGAAACCCTAACCCTAACCCTAAGCCCTAACCCTAACACTTACCCTAACCCTAACCCAAACCTAAACACAAACCCTATCCCTAATCCTAACCCTAAACCTAACCCTAATCCTAGTCCTATCCCTAACCCTAACCGTAACCCTAACCCTAACCTTAACCCTTACCCAAACCCAAACTCTAAACCTAACTCTAATCGGAACCCTAACCCTAACCCTAACCCTAACCCTAACCCTAACCCTAACCCTAACCCTAACTCTAACCCAAAACCTAACCTAAACCTAACTCTAAACCAAACCCAAACCGTAACACTAACCCTAACTCTAACCCAAACACTAACCTAACCCTAAACCTAACCCTAACTCAAACCCTCACTCTAACACTAACCCAAACCGTAACCCTAACCCTAACCCAAACCATAACCCAAATAATAACCCTAATCCTAACCCTAACACTAACCCTCATCCTTATCCTAACTCTAACCCTAACCCTAACCCTAACCCTAAACCTAACCCTAAATCAAACCCTAAACCTAACCCTAACCCTAACTTTAACCCTAACCCTAACCCTAACTGTAACACTAATCCTAAACCTAACCCTTACCCTAATGCTAACCCTAAACCTAATTCAAACTCAAACCCTAACCCTAATCCTAACCCGAACCCAAACCCTAACCCTAACCCTAAACCTAACCCAAAACATAACCCAAACCGAAACCCTAACCCTAAATCTAACCCTAACCCTAAACCCTAACCCTAACACTAACCCTAATATTAACCCAAACCTAAACCCAAACCCTAACCCTAATCCTAAACCTAACCCTAACCCTAATCCTAGTCCTAACCCTAACCCTAACCCTAACCCTAACACTAACACTAACCTTAAGCCTTACCCAAAGACAAACTCTAAACCTAACTCTAATCGGAACCCTAACCCTAACCCTAATCCTAACCCTAACCCTAACCATAACCCTAATCCAACACCTCACCCGAACCCTAAATTCAACCCAAACCCTAACTTAACCCTAACTCTAAACCAAACGCAAACCCTAACCCTAACCCTAACTCTAACCCAAACTCTAACCTAACCCTAAACCTAACCCTAACTCAAACCCTAACTCTAACACTAAACCAAACCCTAACACTAACCCTAACCCAAACCATAACCCAAATAATAACCCTAATCCTAAACCTAACCCTAACCCTCATCCTTATCCTAACCCTAACCCTAACCCTAACCCTAATCCTAACACTAATTCTAATCCTAACCCTAACCCTAACCCAAAACCTAACCCTAACCCTAACCCTAATCTTAACACTAACCCTAACCCTAACACTAACACAGATTCAAACCTAACCCTAACCCAAACCTTAACCCTAACCCTAACCCTAACCCAAACCCTAACCGTAACCCTAATTCTAACCCTAATGCTAAACCTAAACCTAACTCAAACTCAAACCCTAACCCTAAGCCTAACCCTAACCCAAACGCTAACCCTAACCCTAACCCTAACCCTAACTAAAACCCTAACACTCACCGAACCCGATCGCAAACCCTACCCCTATCCCGAAACTTATCCGAAATCCTAAACGTAAATGTACTCCTAAACCAAACCCTAACCCTAACCCTAACCCTAACCCTA
Organism: Eospalax fontanierii; assembly: GCA_035773235.1. NCBI lineage: Eukaryota > Metazoa > Chordata > Mammalia > Rodentia > Spalacidae > Eospalax > Eospalax fontanierii. Next base: position 6,892,717 of record JAJHUQ010000037.1, on the reverse strand, counting down.
ACCCTAACCTTAACCCTAAACCTACACCTAACCCAAAACCTAAACCCAACCGTAAACCTAACCCTAACCCTAAACCAAAAACTAACCCTATACCTAACCCTAAGCCAAACCCTAACCCTAACCCTTATTCTAACCCATTCCCAAAACCCTAACACTAACCCTAACCCTAACCCAAACCCTAACCCTAACCCTAACCCGAACCCAAACCCAAACCCTAACCCTAACCCTAACCATAACCATAATACTAACCGTAATTCTAACTAAAACCCAAACCCTAACCCTAACCCAAACCCAAACCGTAATCTTAACACAAACCCTTACCCTAATCCTATCCCTAACCTTAAACATAACCAAACCCCTAACCCTCACCATAACTCTAACCCAAACCCGAACCCTAACCCTAAGCCTAACCCAAATCCTTACCCTAACCCTAACCCTAACCCTAACCCAAGCCCTAACCCTAGCCCAAACCCCAATCCAAACCCAAACCCTAACCCCAACCCTAACGCTAACCCTCACCATAACCCTACCCCTAACCCTAAACCTAACCAAACCTAAACCCTAACCCAAACCCTAATCCTAACACTAACCCTAACACTAACCCTAACCGATAACCTAAACCCTAACCCTACTCCTATGCCTAACCCTAACCTTAACACAACCCCTAACCCTAAACGTAACCTTACTCCAAACACTAACCCTAACCCTAATCCACACAGAAACCATAATCGTAACACAAACCCTAACCCTAATCCTAACCCTAACCCTAACCCTAACCCAAAAGCTAACCCTAACCCTAACCCTAACCCAAACCCTAACCCTAACCCAAACCCTAATCCTAATCCTAACCCTAACCCTAACCCAAACCCTAACACTAACCCTAACCCTAACCCTAACCCTAACTCAAACCCTATCCCTAAACCTAACTCTAACCCGAACCCAAACCCTAACCCTAACTCTAAACCTAACCCAAAACCTAAACCAAACCCCTACACTACCCCTAAACCAAATCCTAAATCTAACCCTAACCCTAAACCTAATTCAAACTCTAACCCTAACCCTAACACAAACCCTAACGCTAACCCTAATTCTAACTGAAACCCAAACCCTAACACTAACCCTAAACCTAACTGAAAAACTAATCCTAAACCTAACCCTAAGCCTAATGCTAACCCTAAACCTAATTCAAACTCAAACCCTAACCCTAATCCTAACCCGCACCCAAACCCTAACCCTAACCCTAAACCTAACCCAAAACATAACCCAAACTGAAACCCAAAACCTAACCCTATCCCTAACCCTAACCCTAAACCCTAACCCTAACACTAACCCTAACCATAACCCAAACATAAACCCAAACCCTAACCCTAATCCTAATCCTAACCGTAATCCTAGTCCTAACCCTAACCCTTACCCTAACCCAAACCCTAACACTAACCCTAACCCTAACCCTAAATCAAACCCTAAACCTAACCCTAACCCTAACCCTAACGCAAACCATAACCCAAATAACAACCCTAATCCTAACCCTAAACCTAACCCTCATCCTTATCCTAACCCTAACCCTAACCCTAATTCTAACCCTAATCCTAACCGTAACCCAAAACCTAACCCTAACCCTAACCATAAAGTTAATACTAACCCTAACCCTAACACTAACCCAGATTCAAACCTAACCCTAACCCAAACCCTAACCCTAACCCTAACCCTAACACAAACCCTAAACCTAACCCTAATCCTAACCCTAATGCTAACCCGAAACCTAACTCAAACTCAAACCCTAACCCTAAGCCTCACCCTAAACCAAACCCTAACCCTAACCCTAACCCTAACTAAAACCCTAACCCTAACCCTAACCCAAACCCTAACCCTAACACTAATCCTAACCCTAATGCTAACCCAAAACCTAACTCAAACTCAAACCCTAACCCTAAGCCTAACCCTAAACCAAACCCTAACCCTAACCCTAACCCTAACTAAAACTCTAACACTAACCCAACCCGAACTCAAAACCTAACCTAACCCTAACCCTAACACTAACCCTTACCCTAACCCTAACCCAAACCCTAACGCTAACCCTAATCCTAACCCTAATGCTAACCCTAAACCTAACTCAAACTCAAACCCTAACCCTAAGCCTAACCCTAACCCAAACCCTAAACCAAACCCTAACCCTAACCCTAACCCTAACTAAAACCCTAACACTAACCCAACCCGAACCCAAACCCTAAGCCTAACCCTAACCCTAACCCTAACCCTAACACTAACCCTAACCCTAACCCTAACACTAACCCAAACCCTAACCCTAAACCTAATCCTAACCCTAATGCTAACCCTAAACCTAATTCAAATTCAAAACCTAACCCTAAGCCTAAACCTAACCCAAACCCTAACCCTAACCCTAACCCTAACCCTAACCCTAACCCTAACCCGAATGCAAACCCTAACCCTAACCCGAAACTTAACCGAAAACCTAAACCTAACCTTAATCCTAAAGCAAACCCTAACCCTAACACTAACTCTAACCCTAACCCTAACCCTAACCCTAACCCAAACGCTAACCCTAACCCTAACCCAAAACCTAAACCTAACCCTAAACCTAACCCAAACCGTAACCCAATCCCTAACCCTAACCCTAAACCTAAACTTAACCCGTAACCCCTAACCCCAAACCCTAACCCAAACCCTAACCCTAACCCTAACCCTAACCTTAAACC
>JAJHUQ010000037.1:6882500-6885000 GCA_035773235.1 Eospalax fontanierii | reverse complement strand
TCAAACTCAAACCCTAAACCTAATCCTAACCCGAACCCAAACCCTAACCCTAACCCTAAACCTAACCCAAAACATAACCCAAACCGAAACCCTAACCCTAAATCTAACCCTAACCCTAAACCCTAACCCTAACACTAACCCTAATATTAACCCAAACCTAAACCCAAACCCTAACCCTAATCCTAAACCTAACCCTAACCCTAATCCTAGTCCTAACCCTAACCCTAACCCTAACCCTAACCCTAACACTAACACTAACCTTAAGCCTTACCCAAAGACAAACTCTAAACCTAACTCTAATCAGAACCCTAACCCTAACCCTAATCCTAACCCTAACCCTAACCATAACCCTAATCCAACACCTCACCCGAACCCTAAATTCAACCCAAACCCTAACTTAACCCTAACTCTAAACCAAACGCAAACCCTAACCCTAACCCTAACTCTAACCCAAACTCTAACCTAACCCTAAACCTAACCCTAACTCAAACCCTAACTCTAACACTAAACCAAACCCTAACACTAACCCTAACCCAAACCATAACCCAAATAATAACCCTAATCCTAAACCTAACCCTAACCCTCATCCTTATCCTAACCCTAACCCTAACCCTAACCCTAATCCTAACACTAATTCTAATCCTAACCCTAACCCTAACCCAAAACCTAACCCTAACCCTAACCCTAATCTTAACACTAACCCTAACCCTAACACTAACACAGATTCAAACCTAACCCTAACCCAAACCTTAACCCTAACCCTAACCCTAACCCAAACCCTAACCGTAACCCTAATTCTAACCCTAATGCTAAACCTAAACCTAACTCAAACTCAAACCCTAACCCTAAGCCTAACCCTAACCCAAACGCTAACCCTAACCCTAACCCTAACCCTAACTAAAACCCTAACACTCACCGAACCCGATCGCAAACCCTAACCCTAAACCCAAACTTAACCGAAAACCTAAACCTAAATGTAATCCTAAACCAAACCCTAACCCTAACCCTAACCCTAACCCTAACCCTAACCTTAACCCTAAACCTACACCTAACCCAAAACCTAAACCCAACCGTAAACCTAACCCTAACCCTAAACCAAAAACTAACCCGACACCTAACCCCTAGCCACACCCTAACCCTCACCCTTATTCTAACCCATTCCCAAAACCCTAACACTAACCCTAACCCTAACCCAAACCCTAACCCTAACCCTAACCCGAACCCAAACCCAAACCCTAACCCTAACCCTAACCATAACCATAATACTAACCGTAATTCTAACTAAAACCCAAACCCTAACCCTAACCCAAACCCCACCCGTAATCTTAACACAAACCCTTACCCTAATCCTAACCCTAACCTTAAACATAACCAAACCCCTAACCCTCACCATAACTCTAACCCAAACCCGAACCCTAACCCTAAGCCTAACCCAAATCCTTACCCTAACCCTAACCCTAACCCTAACCCAAACCCTAACCCTAACCCAAACCCTAATCCAAACCCAAACCCTAACCCTAACCCTAACGCTAACCCTAACCATAACCCTAACCCTAACCCTAAACCTAACCAAACCTAAACCCTAACCCAAACCCTAATCCTAACACTAACCCTAACACTAACCCTAACCGATAACCTAAACCCTAACCCTACTCCTAAGCCTAACCCTAACCTTAACACTAACCCTAACCCTAAACGTAACCTTAATCCAAACACTAACCCTAACCCTAATCCACACAGAAAACATAATCGTAACACAAACCCTAACCCTAATCCTAACCCTAACCCTAACCCTAACCCAAAAGCTAACCCTAACCCTAACCCTAACCCAAACCCTAACCCTAACCCAAACCCTAATCCTAATCCTAACCCTAACCCTAACCCAAACCCTAACACTAACCCTAACCCTAACCCTAACCCTAACTCAAACCCTATCCCTAACCCTAACTCTAACCCGAACCCAAACCCTAACCCTAACTCTAAACTTAACCCAAAACCTAAACCAAACCCCTACACTACCCCTAAACCAAATCCTAAATCTAACCCTAACCCTAAACCTAATTCAAACTCTAACCCTAACCCTAACACAAACCCTAACGCTAACCCTAATTCTAACTGAAACCCAAACCCTAACACTAACCCTAAACCTAACTGAAAAACTAATCCTAAACCTAACCCTAAGCCTAATGCTAACCCTAAACCTAATTCAAACTCAAACCCTAACCCTAATCCTAACCCGAACCCAAACCCTAACCCTAACCCTAAACCTAACCCAAAACATAACCCAAACTGAAACCCAAAACCTAACCCTATCCCTAACCCTAACCCTAAACCCTAACCCTAACACTAACCCTAACCATAACCCAAACATAAACCCAAACCCTAACCCTAATCCTAATCCTAACCGTAATCCTAGTCCTAACCCTAACCCTTACCCTAACCCAAACCCTAACACTAACCCTAACCCTAACCCTAAATCAAACCCTAAACCTAACCCTAA
>JAJHUQ010000037.1:6847500-6877500 GCA_035773235.1 Eospalax fontanierii | reverse complement strand
AACCCTAATCCTAACCCTAACCCTAACACTAAACCTAACCGAAAACCTAAACACTAAAACTAATCCTAACCCTAACCCTAACCCTAAAACAAAACCTAACCCTAAATGTAACTTTAACCCAAACCCTAACCCTAACCCTAAACCAAACCCTAATCTTAACACAAACCCTAACCCTAATCCTAACCCTAACCGTAACCCTAACTGAAACTTTAACCCTAACCCTAATCCTAACCCAAACCCTAACCCTAAACCTAACCCTAACCCTAACCCTAACCCTAACCCAAACCCAAAATCTAACCCTAACCCTAATCCTAAAACTAAAGCTAAACCTAAACCTAACCCTAACCCTAGTCGTAACCCTAACCCTAACCCAAACCCTAACACTAACTCTAACCCTAACCCTAACCCTAAATCAAACCCTAAACCTAACCCTAACCCTAACCTTAACCTAACCCTAACCCTAACTGAAACACTAATCCTAAACCTAACCCTAACCCTAATGCTAACCCTAAACCTAATTCAAACTCAAACCCTAACCCTAATCCTAACCCTAACCCAAACCCTAACCCTAACCCTAAACCTAACCCAAAATATAACCCAAACCGAAACCCTAACCCTAACCCTAAGCCCTAACTCTAACACTTACCCTAACCCTAACCCAAACCTAAACACAAACCCTAACCCTAATCCTAACCCTAAACCTAACCCTAATCCTAGTCCTATCCCTAACCCTAACCGTAACCCTAACCCTAACCTTAACCCTTACCCAAACCCAAACTCTAAACCTAACTCTAATCGGAACCCTAACCCTAACCCTAACCCTAACCCTAACCCTAACCCTAACCCTAACTCTAACCCAAAACCTAACCTAAACCTAACTCTAAACCAAACCCAAACCGTAACACTAACCCTAACTCTAACCCAAACACTAACCTAACCCTAAACCTAACCCTAACTCAAACCCTCACTCTAACACTAACCCAAACCGTAACCCTAACCCTAACCCAAACCATAACCCAAATAATAACCCTAATCCTAACCCTAACACTAACCCTCATCCTTATCCTAACTCTAACCCTAACCCTAACCCTAACCCTAAACCTAACCATAAATCAAACCCTAAACCTAACCCTAACCCTAACTTTAACCCTAACCGTAACCCTAACTGAAACACTAATCCTAAACCTAACCCTAACCCTAATGCTAACCCTAAACCTAATTCAAACTCAAACCCTAACCCTAATCCTAACCCGAACCCAAACCCTAACCCTAACCCTAAACCTAACCCAAAACATAACCCAAACCGAAACCCTAACCCTAAATCTAACCCTAACCCTAAACCCTAACCCTAACACTAACCCTAATATTAACCCAAACCTAAACCCAAACCCTAACCCTAATCCTAAACCTAACCCTAACCCTAATCCTAGTCCTAACCCTAACCCTAACCCTAACCCTAACCCTAACACTAACACTAACCTTAAGCCTTACCCAAAGACAAACTCTAAACCTAACTCTAATCGGAGCCCTAACCCTAACCCTAATCCTAACCCTAACCCTAACCATAACCCTAATCCAACACCTCACCCGAACCCTAAATTCAACCCAAACCCTAACTTAACCCTAACTCTAAACCAAACGCAAACCCTAACCCTAACCCTAACTCTAACCCAAACTCTAACCTAACCCTAAACCTAACCCTAACTCAAACCCTAACTCTAACACTAAACCAAACCCTAACACTAACCCTAACCCAAACCATAACCCAAATAATAACCCTAATCCTAAACCTAACCCTAACCCTCATCCTTATCCTAACCCTAAACCTAACCCTAACCCTAATCCTAACACTAATTCTAATCCTAACCCTAACCCTAACCCAAAACCTAACCCTAACCCTAACCCTAATCTTAACACTAACCCTAACCCTAACCCTAACCCAAACCCTAACCCTAACCCTAACTCAAAACCTAAACCTAACCCTAAACCTAACCCTAACCGAAACCGAATCCCTAACCCTAACCCTAAACCTAAACTTAGCCCCTAACCCCTAACCCCAAACCCTAACCCTAACCCTAATCCTAACCCTAACCCTAACCATAACCCTAATCCAACACCTCACCCTAACCCTAACTCTATCCCAAACCCTAACCTAACCCTAACTCTAAACCAAAGCCAATAACCGAAAACCTAAACCTAAATGTAATCCTAAACCAAACCCTAACCCTAACCCTAACCCTAACCCTAACCCTAACCTTAACCCTAAACCTACACCTAACCCAAAACCTAAACCCAACCGTAAACCTAACCCTAACCCTAAACCAAAAACTAACCCTATACCTAACCCTAAGCCAAACCCTAACCCTAACCCTTATTCTAACCCATTCCCAAAACCCTAACACTAACCCTAACCCTAACCCAAACCCTAACCCTAACCCTAACCCGAACCCAAACCCAAACCCTAACCCTAACCCTAACCATAACCATAATACTAACCGACATTCTAACTAAAACCCAAACCCTAACCCTAACCCAAACCCAAACCGTAATCTTAACACAAACCCTTACCCCAATCCGAACCCTAACCTTAAACATAACCAAACCCCTAACCCTCACCATAACTCTAACCCAAACCCGAACCCTAACCCTAAGCCTAACCCAAATCCTTACCCTAAACCTAACCCTAACCCTAACCCTAACCCTAACCCCAACCCAAACCCTAATCCAAACCCAAACCCTAACCCTAACCCTAACGCTAACCCTAACCATAACCCTAACCCTAACCCTAAACCTAACCAAACCTAAACCCTAACCCAAACCCTAATCCTAACACTAACCCTAACCGAAAACCTAAACCCTAACCCTACTCCTAAGCCTAACCCTAACCTTAACACAAACCCTAACCCTAAACGTAACCTTAATCCAAACACTAACCCTAACCCTAATCCACACAGAAACCATAATCGTAACACAAACCCTAACCCTAATCCTAACCCTAACCCTAACCCTAACCCAAAAGCTAACCCTAACCCTAACCCTAACCCAAACCCTAACCCTAACCCAAACCCTAATCCTAATCCTAACCCTAACCCTAACCCAAACCCTAACACTAACCCTAACCCTAACCCTAACCCTAACTCAAACCCTATCCCTAACCCTAACTCTAACCCGAACCCAAACCCTAACCCTAACTCTAAACCTAACCCAAAACCTAAACCAAACCCCTACACTACCCCTAAACCAAATCCTAAATCTAACCCTAACCCTAAACCTAATTCAAACTCTAACCCTAACCCTAACACAAACCCTAACGCTAACCCTAATTCTAACTGAAACCCAAACCCTAACACTAACCCTAAACCTAACTGAAAAACTAATCCTAAACCTAACCCTAAGCCTAATGCTAACCCTAAACCTAATTCAAACTCAAACCCTAACCCTAATCCTAACCCGAACCCAAACCCTAACCCTAACCCTAAACCTAACCCAAAACATAACCCAAACTGAAACCCAAACCCTAACCCTATCCCTAACCCTAACCCTAAACCCTAACCCTAACACTAACCCTAACCATAACCCAAACCTAAACCCAAAACCTAACCCTAATCCTAATCCTAACCGTAATCCTACTCCTAACCTTAACCCTTACCCTAACCCAAACCCTAACACTAATCCTAACCCTAACCCTAAATCAAACCCTAAACCTAACCCTAACCCTAACCCGAACGCAAACCATAACCCAAATAATAACCCTAATCCTAACCCAAAACCTAACCCTCATTCTTATCCTAACCTTAACCCTAACCCTAATTCTAACCCTAATCCTAACCCTAACCGAAAACCTGACCCTAACCCTAAAAATAATCTTAACACTAACCCTAACCCTAACACTAACCCAGATTCAAACCTAACCCTAACCCAAACCCTAAACCAAACCCTAATCCTAACCCTAATGCTAACCCGAAACCTAAATCAAACTCAAACCCTAACCCTAAGCCTAACCCTAAACCAAACCCTAACCTTAACCCTAACCCTAACTAAAACCCTAACCCTAACCCTAACCCAAACCGTAACCCTAACCCTAATCCTAACCCGAATGCTAACCCGAATCCTAACTCAAACTCAAACCCTAACCTAAGCCTAACCGTAAACCAAACCCTAACCCTAACCCTAACCCTAACTAAAACTCTAACACTAACCCAACCCGAACCCAAAACCTAACCCTAACCCTAAACCTAACCCTAACACTAACCCTAACCCTAACCCTAACCCAAACCCTAACCCTAACCGTAATCCTAACCCTAATGCTAACCCTAAACCTAACTCAAACTCAAACCCTAACCCTAACCCTAACCCTAACACTAACCTTAAACCTAAACTTAACCCCTAACCCCTAACCCCAAACCCTAACCCAAACCCTAACCCTAACCCTAACCCTAACCTTAAACCTAAACCTAGTCCTAACCCTAACCTTAACCCTAACCCTAACCCTAACCTTAACCCTTACCCAAACTCTAAACCTAACTTAATCGGAACCCTAACCCTAACCCTAATCCTAACCCTAACCCTAACCCTAACCCTAACCCTAACCCTAACCCTAACCCTAACCCAAACTCTAAACCTAACTTAATCGGAACCCTAACCCTAACCCTAATCCTAACCCTAACCCTAACCATAACCCTAATCCAACACCTAACCCTAACCCTAACTCTATCCCAAACCCTAACCTAACCCTAACTCTAAATCAAACCCAAACCCTAACCCTAACCCTAACTCTAACCCAAACCCTAACCTAACCCTAAACCTAACCCTAACTCAAACCCTAACTCTAACACTAACCCAAACACTAACCCTAACCCTAACTCAAACCATAACCCAAATAATAACCCTAATCCTAAACCTAACCCTAACCCTAATCCTTATCCTAACCCTAACCCTAACCCTACCCCTAACCCTAACCCTAACACTAACCCTAACCCTAACCCTAACCCTAACCCTAATCCTAACCCTAATCCTAACCCTAATGCTAACCCTCAACCTAACTCAAACTCAAACCCTAACTCTAAGCCTAACCCTAACCCAAACCCTAACCCTAACCCTAACCCTAACCCTAACTAAACCCCTATCACTAAACCAACCCGAACGCAAACCCTAAGCCTAACCCTAATCCTAAAACTAATGCAAATCCTAAACCTAACCCTAACCCGAGTCGTAACCCTAACCCTAACCCAAACCCTAACACTAACTCTAACCCTAACCCTAACCCTAACCCTAACCCAAACCCAAACCCTAATCTTAACACAAACCCTAACCCTAATCCTAACCCTAACCCTAACCCTAACCCAAACCCTAACCCTAACCCTAACCCTAAACCTAACCCAAACCCTAACCCAAACCCTAACCCTAACCCTAACCCAAACCCTAACCCTAACGCTAATCCAAACCCTAATGCTCACCCTAAACCAAAGCCTAACACTAATCCTAGTCCTAACCCTAACCCTAACCCAAACCCTTACACTAACCCTAAGCCTAACCCTAACCCTATATCAAACCCTAACCCTAAACCTAACCCTAACCCGAACCAAAACCCTAACCCTAACCCTAACCCTAACTGAAATACTTATACTAAACCTAACCCTAACCCTAATGCTAACCCTAAACCTAATTCAAACTCAAACCCTAACCCTAATAATAACCCTAAACCTAACCTTAACCCTTACCCAAACCCAAACTCTAAACATAACTCTAATCGGAACCCTAACCCAAACCCAAATCCTAACCCTAACCCTAACCCTAACTGAAATACTTGTACTAAACCTAACCCTAACCCTAATGCTAACCCTAAACCTAATTCAAACTCAAACCCTATCCCTAATCCTACTCCTAAACCTAACCTTAACCCTTACCCAAAACCAAACTCTAAACATAACTCTAATCGGAACTCTAACCCTAACCCTAATCCTAACCCTAAACCTAACCCAAACCCTAACCCTTACCCTAATCCTAACCCTAATGCTAACCCTAAACCTAACCCTAACACTAACCCTAGTCCTAACCCTAACCCTAACCCAAACCCTAACACTAACCCTAACCCTAACCCTAACCCTAAATCAAACCCTAAACCTAACCCTAAACCTAACCCGAACCCAAACTCTAACCCTAACCCTAACCCTAATCCTAGTCCTAACCCTAACCCTAACCCTAACCCTAACCCTAACCCTAACCCTAACCCTAACCCTAACCCAAACCCTAACCCTAACCCCAATCCTAACCCTAATGCTAACCCTAAACCTAACCCTAACACTAACCCTAGTCCTAACCCTAACCTTAACCCAAACCCTAACACAAACCCTAACCCTAAACCTAACCTAATCCTAGTCCTATTCCTAACCCTAACCGTAACCCTAACCCTAAACTTAACCCATACCCAAACCCAAACTCTAAACCTAATTCTAATCCGAACTCTAACCCTAACCCTAATCCTAACCCTAACCCTAACCATAACCCTAATCCAACACTTCACCCTAACCCTAACTCTAACCCAAACCCTAAACTAAACCTAACTCTAAACCAAACCCAAAACCTAACCCTAACCCTAACTCTAACCCAAACCCTAACCTAACCCTAAACCTAACCCTAACACAAAGCCTCACTCTAACACTAACCCAAACCGTAACCCTAACCCTAACCCAAACCATAACCCAAATAATAACCCTAATCCTAACCCTAACACTAACCCTCATCCTTATCCTAACCCTAACCCTAACCCTAACCCTAACCCTAACCGTAATTCTAACCCTAAACCTAACCTTAACCCTAACCCTAACCCTAACCCAAACCCAAACACTAATCTTAACACAAACCCTAACCCTAATCCTAACCCTAACCGTAACCCTAACTAAAACTCTAACACTAACCCAACCCGAACCCAAAACCTAACCCTAACCCTAAACCTAAACCTAACACTAACCCTAACCCTAACCCTAACCCAAACGCTAACCCTAACCCTAATCCTAACCCTAATGCTAACCCTAAACCTAACTCAAACTCAAACCCTAACCCTAAGCCTAACCCTAAAACAAACCCTAAACCAAACCCTAACCCTAACCCTAACCCTAACTAAAACCCTAACACTAACACAACCCGAACCCAAACCCTAACCCTAACCCTAACCCTAACCCTAACACTAACCCTAACCCTAACCCTAACCCTAACCCAAACCCTAACCCTAAACCTAATCCTAACCCTAATGCTAACCCTAAACCTAATTCAAATTCAAACCCTAACCCTAAACCTAACCCTAACCCAAACCCTAACCCTAACCCTAACCCTAACCCTAACTAAAACCCTGTCACTAACCCAACCCGAACGCAAACCCTAACCCTAACCCGAAACTTAACCGAAAACCTAAACCTAACCGTAATCCTAAACCAAACCCTAACCCTAACACTAACTCTAACCCTAATCCTAACCCTAACCCTAACCCAAATGCTAACCCTAACCCTAACCCAAAACCTAAACCTAACCCTAAACCTAACCCTAACCGTAACCCAATCCCTAACACTAACCCTAAACCTAAACTTAACCCCTAACCCCTAACCCCAAACCCTAACCCAAACCCTAACCCTAACCCTAACCCTAACCTTAAACCTAAACCTAGTCCTAACCCTAACCTTAACCCTAACCCTAACCCTAACCTTAACCCTTACCCAAACCCAAACTCTAAACCTAACTTAATCGGAACCCTAACCCTAACCCTAATCCTAACCCTAACCCTAACCATAACCCTAATCCAACACCTAACCCTAACCCTAACTCTATCCCAAACCCTAACCTAACCCTAACTCTAAACCAAACCCAAACCCTAACCCTAACCCTAACTCTAACCCAAACCCTAACCTAACCGTAAACCTAACCCTAACTCAAACCCTCAATCTACCACTAACCCAAACCGTAACCCTAACCCTAACCCAAACCATAACCCAAATAATAACCCTAATCCTAAACCTAACCCTAACCCTAATCCTTATCCTAACCCTAACCCTAACCCTAACCCTAACCCTAACCCTAACACTAACCCTAACCCTAACCCTAACCCTAACCCAAACCCTAACCCTAACCCTAATCCTAACCCTAATGCTAACCCTCAACCTAACTCAAACTCAAACCCTAACTCTAAGCCTAACCCTAACCCAAACCCTAACCCTAACCCTAACCCTAACCCTAACTAAAACCCTATCACTAACCCAACCCGAACGCAAACCCTAACCCTAACTCGAAACTTAACCGAAAAACTAAACCTAACGGTAATCCTAAACCAAACCCTAAACCTAACACTAACTCTAACCCTAACCCTAACCCTAACCCAAACGCTAACCCTAACCCTAACCCAAAACCTAAACCTAACCCTAAACCTAACCCTAACCGAAACCCAATCCCTAACCCTAACCCTAAACCTAAACTTAACCCCTAACCCCTAACCCCTAAACCCAAACCCTAACCCTAACCCTAACCCTAACCTTAAACCTAAACCTAGTCCTAACCCTAACCCTAACCCTAACCCTAACCCTAACCCTAACTTTAAACCTTACCCAAACCCAAACTCTAAACCTAACTCTAATCTGAACCCTAATCCTAACCCTAATCCTAACCCTAACCCTAACCATAACCCTAATCCAACACCTCACCCTAACCCTAACTCTATCCCAAACCCTAACCTAACCCTAACTCTAAACCAAACCCAAACCCTAACCCTAACTCTAACCCAAACACTAACCTAACCCTAAACCTAACCCTAACTCAAACCCTAACTCTAACACTAAACCAAACACTAACCCTAACCCTAACTCAAACCATAACCCAAATAATAACCCTAATTCTAAACCTAACCCTAACCCTAATCCTTATCCTAACCCTAACCCTAATTCTAACCCTAACCCTAACCTAATTCTAACCCTAACCCTAACCCTGACCCAAAACCTAATCCTAAACCTAACCCTAAACTTAATCTTAACACTAACCCAGATTCAAACCTAACCCTAACCCAAACCCTAACCCTAACCCTAACCCTAATCCAAACCCTAACCCTAACCCTAATCCTAACCCTAATGGTAACCCTAAACCTAACTCAAACACAAACCCTAACCCTAAGCCTAACCCTAACCCAAACCCTAACCCTAACCCTAACCCTAACCCTAACTAAAACCCTAACACTAACCCTAATCCTAACGCTAACCCAAACCCTAACCCTAACCCTAATCCTAACCCTAATGCTAACCCTAAACCTAACCATAACACTAACCCAAGTCCTAACCCTAACCCTAACCCAAAACCTTACACTAACCCTAACCCTAACCCTAACCCTAACCCTAACGCTAACCCAAACCCTAACCCTAACCCTAGTCCTAACCCTAACCCTAACCCTAACCCTAACCCTAACCCTAACCCTAAACCTAACCCTAAACTGTAAGCCTAACACTTACCCTAACCATAACCCAAACCTAAACCCAAACCCTAACCCTAATCCTAACCCTAACCCTAACCCTAATCCTAGTCCTAACCCTAACCCTAACCCTAACCCTAACCCTAACACTAACCTTAACCCTTACCCAAACCAAAACTCTAAACCTAACTCAAATCAGAACCCTAACCCTAACCCTAACCCTAACGCTAACCCTAACCATAACCCTAACCCTAACCGTAAAGCTAAACCTAACCATAACCCTAACCCTAACCCTAAACCTAACCAAACCTAAACCCTAACCCAAACCCTAATCCTAACCCTAACCCTAACACTAAACCTAACCGAAAACCTAAACCCTAAAACTAATCCTAACCCTAACCCTAACCCTAAAACAAAACCTAACCCTAAATGTAACTTTAACCCAAACCCTAACCCTAACCCTAAACCAAACCCTAATCTTAACACAAACCCTAACCCTAATCCTAACCCTAACCGTAACCCTAACTGAAACTTTAACCCTAACCCTAATCCTAACCCAAACCCTAACCCTAAACCTAACCCTAACCCTAACCCTAACCCTAACCCAAACCCAAAATCTAACCCTAACCCTAATCCTAAAACTAAAGCTAAACCTAAACCTAACCCTAACCCTAGTCGTAACCCTAACCCTAACCCAAACCCTAACACTAACTCTAACCCTAACCCTAACCCTAAATCAAACCCTAAACCTAACCCTAACCCTAACCTTAACCTAACCCTAACCCTAACTGAAACACTAATCCTAAACCTAACCCTAACCCTAATGCTAACCCTAAACCTAATTCAAACTCAAACCCTAACCCTAATCCTAACCCTAACCCAAACCCTAACACTCACCCTAACCCTAACCCAAAATATAACCCAAACCGAACCCCTAACCCTAACCCTAAGCCCTAACCCTAACTCTTACCCTAACCCTAACCCAAACCTAACCACAAACCCTATCCCTAATCCTAACCCTAAACCTAACCCTAATCCTAGTCCTATCCCTAACCCTAACCGTAACCCTAACCCTAACCTTAACCCTTACCCAAACCCAAACTCTAAACCTAACTCTAATCGGAACCCTAACCCTAACCCTAACCCTAACCCTAACCCTAACCCTAACCCTAACTCTAACCCAAAACCTAACCTAAACCTAACTCTAAACCAAACCCAAACCGAAACACTAACCCTAACTCTAACCCAAACACTAACCTAACCCTAAACCTAACCCTAACTCAAACCCTCACTCTAACACTAACCCAAACCGTAACCCTAACCCTAACCCAAACCATAACCCAAATAATAACCCTAATCCTAACCCTAACACTAACCCTCATCCTTATCCTAACTCTAACCCTAACCCTAACCCTAACCCTAAACCTAACCATAAATCAAACCCTAAACCTAACCCTAACCCTAACTTTAACCCTAACCGTAACCCTAACTGAAACACTAATCCTAAACCTAACCCTAACCCTAATGCTAACCCTAAACCTAATTCAAACTCAAACCCTAACCCTAATCCTAACCCGAACCCAAACCCTAACCCTAACCCTAAACCTAACCCAAAACATAACCCAAACCGAAACCCTAACCCTAAATCTAACCCTAACCCTAAACCCTAACCCTAACACTAACCCTAATATTAACCCAAACCTAAACCCAAACCCTAACCCTAATCCTAAACCTAACCCTAACCCTAATCCTAGTCCTAACCCTAACCCTAACCCTAACCCTAACCCTAACACTAACACTAACCTTAAGCCTTACCCAAAGACAAACTCTAAACCTAACTCTAATCGGAACCCTAACCCTAACCCTAATCCTAACCCTAACCCTAACCATAACCCTAATCCAACACCTCACCCGAACCCTAAATTCAACCCAAACCCTAACTTAACCCTAACTCTAAACCAAACGCAAACTCTAACCCTAACCCTAACTCTAACCCAAACTCTAACCTAACCCTAAACCTAACCCTAACTCAAACCCTAACTCTAACACTAAACCTCACCCTAACACTAACCCTAACCCTAACCATAACCCTAATAATAACCCTAATCCTAAACCTAACCCTAACCCTCATCCTTATCCTAACCCTAACCCTAACCCTAACCCTAATCCTAACACTAAATCTAATCCTAACCCTAACCCTAACCCAAAACCTAACCCTAACCCTAACCCTAATCTTAACACTAACCCTAACCCTAACACTAACACAGATTCAAACCTAACCCTAACCCAAACCTTAACCCTAACCCTAACCCTAACCCAAACCCTAACCGTAACCCTAATTCTAACCCTAATGCTAAACCTAAACCTAACTCAAACTCAAACCCTAACCCTAAGCCTAACCCTAACCCAAACGCTAACCCTAACCCTAACCCTAACCCTAACTAAAACCCTAACACTCACCGAACCCGATCGCAAACCCTAACCCTAACCCGAAACTTAACCGAAAACCTAAACCTAAATGTAATCCTAAACCAAACCCTAACCCTAACCCTAACCCTAACCCTAACCCTAACCTTAACCCTAAACCTACACCTAACCCAAAACCTAAACCCAACCGTAAACCTAACCCTAACCCTAAACCAAAAACTAACCCTATACCTAACCCTAAGCCAAACCCTAACCCTAACCCTTATTCTAACCCATTCCCAAAACCCTAACACTAACCCTAACCCTCACCCAAACCCTAACCCTAACCCTAACCCGAACCCAAACCCAAACCCTAACCCTAACCCTAACCATAACCATAATACTAACCGTAATTCTAACTAAAACCCAAACCCTAACCCTAACCCAAACCCAAACCGTAATCTTAACACAAACCCTTACCCTAATCCTAACCCTAACCTTAAACATAACCAAACCCCTAACCCTCACCATAACTCTAACCCAAACCCGAACCCTAACCCTAAGCCTAACCCAAATCCTTACCCTAACCCTAACCCTAACCCTAACCCAAACCCTAACCCTAACCCAAACCCTAATCCAAACCCAAACCCTAACCCTAACCCTAACGCTAACCCTAACCATAACCCTAACCCTAACCCTAAACCTAACCAAACCTAAACCCTAACCCAAACCCTAATCCTAACACTAACCCTAACCGAAAACCTAAACCCTAACCCTACTCCTAAGCCTAACCCTAACCTTAACACAAACCCTAACCCTAAACGTAACCTTAATCCAAACACTAACCCTAACCCTAATCCACACAGAAACCATAATCGTAACACAAACCCTAACCCTAATCCTAACCCTAACCCTAACCCTAACCCAAAAGCTAACCCTAACCCTAACCCTAACCCAAACCCTAACCCTAACCCAAACCCTAATCCTAATCCTAACCCTAACCCTAACCCAAACCCTAACACTAACCCTAACCCTAACCCTAACCCTAACTCAAACCCTATCCCTAACCCTAACTCTAACCCGAACCCAAACCCTAACCCTAACTCTAAACCTAACCCAAAACCTAAACCAAACCCCTACACTACCCCTAAACCAAATCCTAAATCTAACCCTAACCCTAAACCTAATTCAAACTCTAACCCTAACCCTAACACAAACCCTAACGCTAACCCTAATTCTAACTGAAACCCAAACCCTAACACTAACCCTAAACCTAACTGAAAAACTAATCCTAAAACTAACCCTAAACCTAATGCTAACCCTAAACCTAATTCAAACTCAAACCCTAACCCTAATCCTAACCCGAACCCAAACCCTAACCCTAACCCTAAACCTAACCCAAAACATAACCCAAACTGAAACCCAAACCCTAACCCTATCCCTAACCCTAACCCTAAACCCTAACCCTAACACTAACCCTAACCATAACCCAAACCTAAACCCAAAACCTAACCCTAATCCTAATCCTAACCGTAATCCTACTCCTAACCTTAACCCTTACCCTAACCCAAACCCTAACACTAATCCTAACCCTAACCCTAAATCAAACCCTAAACCTAACCCTAACCCTAACCCGTACGCACACCAGAACCCAAAGAATAACCCTACTCCTCACCCAAAACCTAACCCTCATTCTTATCCTAACCTTAACCCTAACCCTAATTCTAACCCTAATCCTAACCCTAACCGAAAACCTGACCCTAACCCTAACCATAATCTTAACACTAACCCTAACCCTAACACTAACCCAGATTCAAACCTAACCCTAACCCAAACCCTAAACCAAACCCTAATCCTAACCCTAATGCTAACCCGAAACCTAAATCAAACTCAAACCCTAACCCTAAGCCTAACCCTAAACCAAACCCTAACCTTAACCCTAACCCTAACTAAAACCCTAACCCTAACCCTAACCCAAACCGTAACCCTAACCCTAATCCTAACCCGAATGCTAACCCGAATCCTAACTCAAACTCAAACCCTAACCTAAGCCTAACCGTAAACCAAACCCTAACCCTAACCCTAACCCTAACTAAAACTCTAACACTAACCCAACCCGAACCCAAAACCTAACCCTAACCCTAAACCTAACCCTAACACTAACCCTAACCCTAACCCTAACCCAAACCCTAACCCTAACCGTAATCCTAACCCTAATGCTAACCCTAAACCTAACTCAAACTCAAACCCTAACCCTAACCCTAACCATAACACTAACCTTAAACCTAAACTTAACCCCTAACCCCTAACCCCAAACCCTAACCCAAACCCTAACCCTAACCCTAACCCTAACCTTAAACCTAAACCTAGTCCTAACCCTAACCTTAACCCTAACCCTAACCCTAACCTTAACCCTTACCCAAACTCTAAACCTAACTTAATCGGAACCCTAACCCTAACCCTAATCCTAACCCTAACCCTAACCCTAACCCTAACCCTAACCCTAACCCTAACCCTAACCCTAACCCAAACTCTAAACCTAACTTAATCGGAACCCTAACCCTAACCCTAATCCTAACCCTAACCCTAACCATAACCCTAATCCAACACCTAACCCTAACCCTAACTCTATCCCAAACCCTAACCTAAC
The DNA here is from genome assembly GCA_035773235.1 of Eospalax fontanierii. NCBI lineage: Eukaryota > Metazoa > Chordata > Mammalia > Rodentia > Spalacidae > Eospalax > Eospalax fontanierii. Next base: position 6,863,002 of record JAJHUQ010000037.1, on the reverse strand, counting down.
CCTAACTCTAAACCAAACCCAAACCCTAACCCTAACCCTAACTCTAACCCAAACCCTAACCTAACCCTAAACCTAACCCTAACTCAAACCCTAACTCTAACACTAACCCAAACACTAACCCTAACCCTAACTCAAACCATAACCCAAATAATAACCCTAATCCTAAACCTAACCCTAACCCTAATCCTTATCCTAACCCTAACCCTAACCCTACCCCTAACCCTAACCCTAACACTAACCCTAACCCTAACCCTAACCCTAACCCTAATCCTAACCCTAATCCTAACCCTAATGCTAACCCTCAACCTAACTCAAACTCAAACCCTAACTCTAAGCCTAACCCTAACCCTAACCCAAACCCTAACCCTAACCCTAACCCTAACCCTAACTAAAACCCTATCACTAACCCAACCCGAACGCAAACCCTAAGCCTAACCCTAATCCTAAAACTAATGCAAATCCTAAACCTAACCCTAACCCGAGGCGTAACCCTAACCCTAACCCAAACCCTAACACTAACTCTACCCCTAACCCTAACCCTAACCCTAACCCAAACCCAAACCCTAATCTTAACACAAACCCTAACCCTAATCCTAACCCTAACCCTAACCCTAACCCAAACCCTAACCCTAACCCTAACCCTAAACCTAACCCAAACCCTAACCCTAACCCTAACCCTAACCCTAACCCAAACCCTAACCCTAACGCTAATCCAAACCCTAATGCTCACCCTAAACCAAACCCTAACACTAATCCTAGTCCTAACCCTAACCCTAACCCAAACCCTTACACTAACCCTAAGCCTAACCCTAACCCTATATCAAACCCTAACCCTAAACCTAACCCTAACCCGAACCAAAACCCTAACCCTACCCCTAACCCTAACTGAAATACTTATACTAAACCTAACCCTAACCCTAATGCTAACCCTAAACCTAATTCAAACTCAAACCCTAACCCTAATAATAACCCTAAACCTAACCTTAACCCTTACCCAAACCCAAACTCTAAACATAACTCTAATCGGAACCCTAACCCAAACCCAAACCCTAACCCTAACCCTAACCCTAACTGAAATACTTGTACTAAACCTAACCGTAACCCTAATGCTAACCCTAAACCTAATTCAAACTCAAACCCTATCACTAATCCTACTCCTAAACCTAACCTTAACCCTTACCCAAAACCAAACTCTAAACATAACTCTAATCGGAACTCTAACCCTAACCCTAATCCTAACCCTAACCCTAACCCAAACCCTAACCCTTACCCTAATCCTAACCCTAATGCTAACCCTAAACCTAACCCTAACACTAACCCTAGTCCTAACCCTAACCCTAACCCAAACCCTAACACTAACCCTAACCCTAACCCTAACCCTAAATCAAACCCTAAACCTAACCCTAAACCTAACCCGAACCCAAACTCTAACCCTAACCCTAACCCTAATCCTAGTCCTAACCCTAACCCTAACCCTAACCCTAACCCTAACCCTAACCCTAACCCTAACCCAAACCCTAACCCTAACCCCAATCCTAACCCTAATGCTAACCCTAAACCTAACCCTAACACTAACCCTAGTCCTAACCCTAACCTTAACCCAAACCCTAACACAAACCCTAACCCTAAACCTAACCTAATCCTAGTCCTATTCCTAACCCTAACCGTAACCCTAACCCTAAACTTAACCCATACCCAAACCCAAACTCTAAACCTAATTCTAATCCGAACTCTAACCCTAACCCTAATCCTAACCCTAACCCTAACCATAACCCTAATCCAACACTTCACCCTAAACCTAACTCTAACCCAAACCCTAAACTAAACCTAACTCTAAACCAAACCCAAAACCTAACCCTAACCCTAACTCTAACCCAAACCCTAAGCTAACCCTAAACCTAACCCTAACACAAACCCTCACTCTAACACTAACCCAAACCGTAACCCTAACCCTAACCCAAACCATAACCCAAATAATAACCCTAATCCTAACCCTAACACTAACCCTCATCCTTATCCTAACCCTAACCCTAACCCTAACCCTAACCCTAACCGTAATTCTAACCCTAAACCTAAACTTAACCCTAACCCTAACCCTAACCCAAACCCAAACACTAATCTTAACACAAACCCTAACCCTAATCCTAACCCTAACCGTAACCCTAACTAAAACTCTAACACTAACCCAACCCGAACCCAAAACCTAATCCTAACCCTAAACCTAAACCTAACACTAACCCTAACCCTAACCCTAACCCAAACGCTAACCCTAACCCTAATCCTAACCCTAATGCTAACCCTAAACCTAACTCAAACTCAAACCCTAACCCTAAGCCTAACCCTAAACCAAACCCTAAACCAAACCCTAACCCTAACCCTAACCCTAACTAAAACCCTAACACTAACACAACCCGAACCCAAACCCTAACCCTAACCCTAACACTAACCCTAACACTAACCCTAACCCTAACCCTAACCCTAACCCAAACCCTAACCCTAAACCTAATCCTAACCCTAATGCTAACCCTAAACCTAATTCAAATTCAAACCCTAACCCTAAACCTAACCCTAACCCAAACCCTAACCCTAACCCTAACCCTAACCCTAACTAAAACCCTGTCACTAACCCAACCCGAACGCAAACCCTAACCCTAACCCGAAACTTAACCGAAAACCTAAACCTAACCGTAATCCTAAACCAAACCCTAACCCTAACACTAACTCTAACCCTAATCCTAACCCTAACCCTAACCCAAACGCTAACCCTAACCCTAACCCAAAACCTAAACCTAACCCTAAACCTAACCCTAACCGTAACCCAATCCCTAACACTAACCCTAAACCTAAACTTAACCCCTAACCCCTAACCCCAAACCCTAACCCAAACCCTAACCCTAACCCTAACCCTAACCTTAAACCTAAACCTAGTCCTAACCCTAACCTTAACCCTAACCCTAACCCTAACCTTAACCCTTACCCAAACCCAAACTCTAAACCTAACTTAATCGGAACCCTAACCCTAACCCTAATCCTAACCCTAACCCTAACCATAACCCTAATCCAACACCTAACCCTAACCCTAACTCTATCCCAAACCCTAACCTAACCCTAACTCTAAACCAAACCCAAACCCTAACCCTAACCCTAACTCTAACCCAAACCCTAACCTAACCGTAAACCTAACCCTAACTCAAACCCTCACTCTAACACTAACCCAAACCGTAACCCTAACCCTAACCCAAACCATAACCCAAATAATAACCCTAATCCTAAACCTAACCCTAACCCTAATCCTTATCCTAACCCTAACCCTAACCCTAACCCTAACCCTAACCCTAACACTAACCCTAACCCTAACCCTAACCCTAACCCAAACCCTAACCCTAACCCTAATCCTAACCCTAATGCTAACCCTCAACCTAACTCAAACTCAAACCCTAACTCTAAGCCTAACCCTAACCCAAACCCTAACCCTAACCCTAACCCTAACCCTAACTAAAACCCTATCACTAACCCAACCCGAACGCAAACCCTAACCCTAACTCGAAACTTAACCGAAAAACTAAACCTAACGGTAATCCTAAACCAAACCCTAAACCTAACACTAACTCTAACCCTAACCCTAACCCTAACCCAAACGCTAACCCTAACCCTAACCCAAAACCTAAACCTAACCCTAAACCTAACCCTAACCGAACCCCAATCCCTAACCCTAACCCTAAACCTAAACTTAACCCCTAACCCCTAACCCCTAAACCCAAACCCTAACCCTAACCCTAACCCTAAACCTAACCAAACCTAAACCCTAACCCAAACCCTAATCCTAACACTAACCCTAACACTAACCCTAACCGATAACCTAAACCCTAACCCTACTCCTAAGCCTAACCCTAACCTTAACACAAACCCTAACCCTAAACGTAACCTTAATCCAAACACTAACCCTAACCCTAATCCACACAGAAACCATAATCGTAACACAAACCCTAACCCTAATCCTAACCCTAACCCTAACCCTAACCCAAAAGCTAACCCTAACCCTAACCCTAACCCAAACCCTAACCCTAACCCAAACCCTAATCCTAATCCTAACCCTAACCCTAACCCAAACCCTAACACTAACCCTAACCCTAACCCTAACCCTAACTCAAACCCTATCCCTAACCCTAACTCTAACCCGAACCCAAACCCTAACCCTAACTCTAAACCTAACCCAAAACCTAAACCAAACCCCTACACTACCCCTAAACCAAATCCTAAATCTAACCCTAACCCTAAACCTAATTCAAACTCTAACCCTAACCCTAACACAAACCCTAACGCTAACCCTAATTCTAACTGAAACCCAAACCCTAACACTAACCCTAAACCTAACTGAAAAACTAATCCTAAACCTAACCCTAAGCCTAATGCTAACCCTAAACCTAATTCAAACTCAAACCCTAACCCTAATCCTAACCCGAACCCAAACCCTAACCCTAACCCTAAACCTAACCCAAAACATAACCCAAACTGAAACCCAAAACCTAACCCTATCCCTAACCCTAACCCTAAACCCTAACCCTAACACTAACCCTAACCATAACCCAAACATAAACCCAAACCCTAACCCTAATCCTAATCCTAACCGTAATCCTAGTCCTAACCCTAACCCTTACCCTAACCCAAACCCTAACACTAACCCTAACCCTAACCCTAAATCAAACCCTAAACCTAACCCTAACCCTAACCCTAACGCAAACCATAACCCAAATAACAACCCTAATCCTAACCCTAAACCTAACCCTCATCCTTATCCTAACCCTAACCCTAACCCTAATTCTAACCCTAATCCTAACCGTAACCCAAAACCTAACCCTAACCCTAACCATAATCTTAATACTAACCCTAACCCTAACACTAACCCAGATTCAAACCTAACCCTAACCCAAACCCTAACCCTAACCCTAACCCTAACACAAACCCTAAACCTAACCCTAATCCTAACCCTAATGCTAACCCGAAACCTAACTCAAACTCAAACCCTAACCCTAAGCCTCACCCTAAACCAAACCCTAACCCTAACCCTAACCCTAACTAAAACCCTAACCCTAACCCTAACCCAAAGCCTAACCCTAACACTAATCCTAACCGTAATGCTAACCCAAAACCTAACTCAAACTCAAACCCTAACCCTAAGCCTAACCCTAAACCAAACCCTAACCCTAACCCTAACCCTAACTAAAACTCTAACACTAACCCAACCCGAACTCAAAACCTAACCTAACCCTAACCCTAACACTAACCCTTACCCTAACCCTAACCCAAACCCTAACGCTAACCCTAATCCTAACCCTAATGCTAACCCTAAACCTAACTCAAACTCAAACCCTAACCCTAAGCCTAACCCTAACCCAAACCCTAAACCAAACCCTAACCCTAACCCTAACCCTAACTAAAACCCTAACACTAACCCAACCCGAACCCAAACCCTAAGCCTAACCCTAACCCTAACCCTAACCCTAACACTAACCCTAACCCTAACCCTAACACTAACCCAAACCCTAACCCTAAACCTAATCCTAACCCTAATGCTAACCCTAAACCTAATTCAAATTCAAAACCTAACCCTAAGCCTAAACCTAACCCAAACCCTAACCCTAACCCTAACCCTAACCCTAACCCTAACCCTAACCCGAACGCAAACCCTAACCCTAACCCGAAACTTAACCGAAAACCTAAACCTAACCGTAATCCTAAACCAAACCCTAACCCTAACACTAACTCTAACCCTAACCCTAACCCTAACCCTAACCCAAACGCTAACCCTAACCCTAACCCAAAACCTAAACCTAACCCTAAACCTAACCCAAACCGTAACCCAATCCCTAACCCTAACGCTAAACCTAAACTTAACCCGTAACCCCTAAGCCCAAACCCTAACCCAAACCCTAACCCTAACCCTAACCCTAACCTTAAACCTAAACCTAGTCCTAACCCTAACCTTAACCCTAACCCTAACCCTAACCTTAACCCTTACCCAAACCCAAACTCTAAACCTAACTCTAATCGGAACCCTAACCCTAACCCTAATCCTAACCCTAACCCTAACCATAACCCTAATCCAACACCTAACCCTAACCCTAACTCTATCCCAAACCCTAACCTAACCCTAACTCTAAACCTAACCTAAACCCTAACCCTAACCCTAACTCTAACCCAAACCCTAACCTAACCGTAAACCTAACCCTAACTCAAACCCTAACTCTAACACTAACCCAAACACTAACCCTAACCCTAACTCAAACCATAACCCAAATAATAACCCTAATCCTAAACCTAACCCTAACCATAATCCTTATCCTAACCCTAACCCTAACCCTAACCCTAACCCTAACACTAACCCTAACCCTAAACCTAACCCTAACCCAAACCCTAACCCTAACCCTAATACTAACCCTAATGCTAACCCTCAACCTAACTCAAACTCAAACCCTAACTCTAAGCCTAACCCTAACCCAAACCCTAACCCTAACCCTAACCCTAACCCTAACTAAAACCATATCACTAACCCAATCGGAACGCAAACCCTAACCCTAATCCGAAACTTAACCGAAAACCTAAACCTAACGGTAATCCTAAACCAAACCCTAAACCTAACACTAACTCTAACCCTAACCCTAACCCTAACCCTAACCCTAACCCAAACCCTAACCCTAACCCTAACTCAAAACCTAAACCTAACCCTAAACCTAACCCTAACCGAAACCGAATCCCTAACCCTAACCCTAAACCTAAACTTAACCCCTAACCCCTAACCCCAAACCCTAACCCTAACCCTAATCCTAACCCTAACCCTAACCATAACCCTAATCCAACACCTCACCCTAACCCTAACTCTATCCCAAACCCTAACCTAACCCTAACTCTAAACCAAAGCCAAACCCTAACCCTAACCCTAACTCTAACCCAAACCCTAACCTAACCCTAAATCTAACCCTAACTCAAACCCTAACTCCAACACTAACCCAAACACTAACCCTAACCCTAACTTAAACCCTAACCCAAATAATAACCCTAATTCTATACCTAACCCTAACCCTAATCCTTATCCTAACCCTAACCCTAATTCTAACCCTAATCCTAACCCTAATTCTAACCCTAACCCTAACCCTGACCCAAAACCTAATCCTAAACCTAACCCTAAACTTAATCTTAACACTAACCCTAACCCTAACACTAACCCAGATTCAAACCTAACCCTAACCCAAACCCTAACCCTAACCCTAACCCTAACCCAAACCCTAAACCTAACCATAATCCTAACCCTAATGATAACCCTAAACCTAACTCAAACACAAACCCTAACCCTAAGCCTAACCCTAACACAAACCCTAACCCTAACCCTAACCCTAACCCTAATTAAAACCCTAACACTAACCCTAACCCTAACGCTAACCCAAACCCTAACCCTAACCCTAATCCTAACCCTAATGCTAACCCTAAACCTAACCCTAACACTAACCCTAGTCCTAACCCTAACCCTAACCCAAACCCTTACACTAACCTTAACCCTAACCCTAACCCTAAATCAAAACCTAAACCTAACCCTAACCCTAAGCTTAACCTTAACCCTAACCCTAACTGAAACACTAATCCAAAACCTAACCCTAACCCTAATGCTAACCCTAAACCTAATTCAAACTCAAACCCTAACCCTAATCCTAACCCGAACCCAAACCCTAACCCTAACCCTAAACCTAGCCCAAAACAAACCCAAAATGAAACCCTAACCCTAACCCTAAACCTAACCCTAAACTGTAACCCTAACACTTACCCTAACCATAACCCAAACCTAAACCCAAACCCTAACCCTAATCCTAACCCTAAATCTAACCCTAATCCTAGTCCTAACCCTAACCCTAACCCTAACCCTAACCCTAACCTTAACCCTTACCCAAACCCAAACTCTAAACCTAACTCTAATCGGAACCCTAACCCTAACCCTAACCATAACCGTAACGCTAACCCTAACCATAACCCTAACCCTAACCGTAAAGCTAAACCTAACCATACCCCTAACCCTAAACCTAACCAAAAATAAACCCTAACCCAAACCCTAATCCTAACCCTAACCCTAACACTAAACCTAACCGAAAAACTAAACCCTAAAACTAATGCTAACCCTAACCCTAACCCTAAAACAAAACCTAACCCTAAACGTAACTTTAACCCAAACCCTAACCCTAACCCTAAACCAAACACTAATCTTAAGACAAACCCTAACCCTAATCCTAACCCTAACCGTAACCCTAACTCAAACGTTAACCCTAACCCTAACCCTAACCCCAACACTAACCCTAACCCTAACCCTAACCCAAACCCAAACCCTAACCCTAACCCTAATCCTAAAACTAATGCTAACCCTAAACCTAACCCTAACCCTAGTCGTAACCCTAACCCTAACCCTAACTAAAACTCTAACACTAACCCAACCCGAACCCAAAACCTAACCCTAACCCTAAACCTAACCCTAACACTAACCCTAACCCTAACCCTAACCCAAACCCTAACCCTAACCGTAATCCTAACCCTAATGCTAACCCTAAACCTAACTCAAACTCAAACCCTAACCCTAACCCTAACCATAACACTAACCTTAAACCTAAACTTAACCCCTAACCCCTAACCCCAAACCCTAACCCAAACCCTAACCCTAACCCTAACCCTAACCTTAAACCTAAACCTAGTCCTAACCCTAACCTTAACCCTAACCCTAACCCTAACCTTAACCCTTACCCAAACTCTAAACCTAACTTAATCGGAACCCTAACCCTAACCCTAATCCTAACCCTAACCCTAACCCTAACCCTAACCCTAACCCTAACCCTAACCCTAACCCTAACCCAAACTCTAAACCTAACTTAATCGGAACCCTAACCCTAACCCTAATCCTAACCCTAACCCTAACCCTAACCCTAATCCAACACCTAACCCTAACCCTAACTCTATCCCAAACCCTAACCTAACCCTAACTCTAAACCAAACCCAAACCCTAACCCTAACCCTAACTCTAACCCAAACCCTAACCTAACCCTAAACCTAACCCTAACTCAAACCCTAACTCTAACACTAACCCAAACACTAACCCTAACCCTAACTCAAACCATAACCCAAATAATAACCCTAATCCTAAACCTAACCCTAACCCTAATCCTTATCCTAACCCTAATCCTAACCCTACCCCTAACCCTAACCCTAACACTAACCCTAACGCTAACCCTAACCCTAACCCTAATCCTAACCCTAATCCTAACCCTAATGCTAACCCTCAACCTAACTCAAACTCAAACCCTAACTCTAAGCCTAACCCTAACCCTAACCCAAACCCTAACCCTAACCCTAACCCTAACCCTAACTAAAACCCTATCACTAACCCAACCCGAACGCAAACCCTAAGCCTAACCCTAATCCTAAAACTAATGCAAATCCTAAACCTAACCCTAACCCGAGTCGTAACCCTAACCCTAACCCAAACCCTAACACTAACTCTAACCCTAACCCTAACCCTAACCCTAACCCAAACCCAAACCCTAATCTTAACACAAACCCTAACCCTAATCCTAACCCTAACCCTAACCCTAGCCCAAACCCTAACCCTAACCCTAACCCTAAACCTAACCCAAACCCTAACCCTAACCCTAACCCTAACCCTAACCCAAACCCTAACCCTAACGCTAATCCAAACCCTAATGCTCACCCTAAACCAAACCCTAACACTAATCCTAGTCCTAACCCTAACCCTAACCCAAACCCTTACACTAACCCTAAGCCTAACCCTAACCCTATATCAAACCCTAACCCTAAACGTAACCCTAACCCGAACCAAAACCCTAACCCTAACCCTAACCCTAACTGAAATACTTATACTAAACCTAACCCTAACCCTAATGCTAACCCTAAACCTAATTCAAACTCAAACCCTAACCCTAATAATAACCCTAAACCTAACCTTAACCCTTACCCAAACCCAAACTCTAAACATAACTCTAATCGGAACCCTAACCCAAACCCAAACCCTAACCCTAACCCTAACCCTAACTGAAATACTTGTACTAAACCTAACCGTAACCCTAATGCTAACCCTAAACCTAATTCAAACTCAAACCCTATCACTAATCCTACTCCTAAACCTAACCTTAACCCTTACCCAAAACCAAACTCTAAACATAACTCTAATCGGAACTCTAACCCTAACCCTAATCCTAACCCTAACCCTAACCCAAACCCTAACCCTTACCCTAATCCTAACCCTAATGCTAACCCTAAACCTAACCCTAACACTAACCCTAGTCCTAACCCTAACCCTAACCCAAACCCTAACACTAACCCTAACCCTAACCCTAACCCTAAATCAAACCCTAAACCTAACCCTAAACCTAACCCGAACCCAAACTCTAACCCTAACCCTAACCCTAATCCTAGTCCTAACCCTAACCCTAACCCTAACCCTAACCCTAACCCTAACCCTAACCCTAACCCTAACCCAAACCCTAACCCTAACCCCAATCCTAACCCTAATGCTAACCCTAAACCTAACCCTAACACTAACCCTAGTCCTAACCCTAACCTTAACCCAAACCCTAACACAAACCCTAACCCTAAACCTAACCTAATCCTAGTCCTATTCCTAACCCTAACCGTAACCCTAACCCTAAACTTAACCCATACCCAAACCCAAACTCTAAACCTAATTCTAATCCGAACTCTAACCCTAACCCTAATCCTAACCCTAACCCTAACCATAACCCTAATCCAACACTTCACCCTAACCCTAACTCTAACCCAAACCCTAAACTAAACCTAACTCTAAACCAAACGCAAAACCTAACCCTAACCCTAACTCTAACCCAAACCCTAACCTAACCCTAAACCTAACCCTAACACAAACCCTCACTCTAACACTAACCCAAACCGTAACCCTAACCCTAACCCAAACCATAACCCAAATAATAACCCTAATCCTAACCCTAACACTAACCCTCATCCTTATCCTAACCCTAACCCTAACCCTAACCCTAACCCTAACCGTAATTCTAACCCTAAACCTAAACTTAACCCTAACCCTAACCCTAACCCAAACCCAAACACTAATCTTAACACAAACCCTAACCCTAATCCTAACCCTAACCGTAACCCTAACTAAAACTCTAACACTAACCCAACCCGAACCCAAAACCTAATCCTAACCCTAAACCTAAACCTAACACTAACCCTAACCCTAACCCTAACCCAAACGCTAACCCTAACCCTAATCCTAACCCTAATGCTAACCCTAAACCTAACTCAAACTCAAACCCTAACCCTAAGCCTAACCCTAAACCAAACCCTAAACCAAACCCTAACCCTAACCCTAACCCTAACTAAAACCCTAACACTAACACAACCCGAACCCAAACCCTAACCCTAACCCTAACACTAACCCTAACACTAACCCTAACCCTAACCCTAACCCTAACCCAAACCCTAACCCTAAACCTAATCCTAACCCTAATGCTAACCCTAAACCTAATTCAAATTCAAACCCTAACCCTAAACCTAACCCTAACCCAAACCCTAACCCTAACCCTAACCCTAACCCTAACTAAAACCCTGTCACTAACCCAACCCGAACGCAAACCCTAACCCTAACCCGAAACTTAACCGAAAACCTAAACCTAACCGTAATCCTAAACCAAACCCTAACCCTAACACTAACTCTAACCCTAATCCTAACCCTAACCCTAACCCAAACGCTAACCCTAACCCTAACCCAAAACCTAAACCTAACCCTAAACCTAACCCTAACCGTAACCCAATCCCTAACACTAACCCTAAACCTAAACTTAACCCCTAACCCCTAACCCCAAACCCTAACCCAAACCCTAACCCTAACCCTAACCCTAACCTTAAACCTAAACCTAGTCCTAACCCTAACCTTAACCCTAACCCTAACCCTAACCTTAACCCTTACCCAAACCCAAACTCTAAACCTAACTTAATCGGAACCCTAACCCTAACCCTAATCCTAACCCTAACCCTAACCATAACCCTAATCCAACACCTAACCCTAACCCTAACTCTATCCCAAACCCTAACCTAACCCTAACTCTAAACCAAACCCAAACCCTAACCCTAACCCTAACTCTAACCCAAACCCTAACCTAACCGTAAACCTAACCCTAACTCAAACCCTCACTCTAACACTAACCCAAACCGTAACCCTAACCCTAACCCAAACCATAACCCAAATAATAACCCTAATCCTAAACCTAACCCTAACCCTAATCCTTATCCTAACCCTAACCCTAACCCTAACCCTAACCCTAACCCTAACACTAACCCTAACCCTAACCCTAACCCTAACCCAAACCCTAACCCTAACCCTAATCCTAACCCTAATGCTAACCCTCAACCTAACTCAAACTCAAACCCTAACTCTAAGCCTAACCCTAACCCAAACCCTAACCCTAACCCTAACCCTAACCCTAACTAAAACCCTATCACTAACCCAACCCGAACGCAAACCCTAACCCTAACTCGAAACTTAACCGAAAAACTAAACCTAACGGTAATCCTAAACCAAACCCTAAACCTAACACTAACTCTAACCCTAACCCTAACCCTAACCCAAACGCTAACCCTAACCCTAACCCAAAACCTAAACCTAACCCTAAACCTAACCCTAACCGAGACCCAATCCCTAACCCTAACCCTAAACCTAAACTTGACCCCTAACCCCTAACCCCTAAACCCAAACCCTAACCCTAACCCTAACCCTAAACCTAACCAAACCTAAACCCTAACCCAAACCCTAATCCTAACACTAACCCTAACACTAACCCTAACCGATAACCTAAACCCTAACCCTACTCCTAAGCCTAACCCTAACCTTAACACAAACCCTAACCCTAAACGTAACCTTAATCCAAACACTAACCCTAACCCTAATCCACACAGAAACCATAATCGTAACACAAACCCTAACCCTAATCCTAACCCTAACCCTAACCCTAACCCAAAAGCTAACCCTAACCCTAACCCTAACCCAAACCCTAACCCTAACCCAAACCCTAATCCTAATCCTAACCCTAACCCTAACCCAAACCCTAACACTAACCCTAACCCTAACCCTAACCCTAACACAAACCCTCTCCCTAACCCTAACTCTCACCCGAACCCAATCCCTAACCCTAACTCTAAACCTAACCCAAAACCTAAACCAAACCCCTACACTACCCCTAAACCAAATCCTAAATCTAACCCTAACCCTAAACCTAATTCAAACTCTAACCCTAACCCTAACACAAACCCTAACGCTAACCCTAATTCTAACTGAAACCCAAACCCTAACACTAACCCTAAACCTAACTGAAAAACTAATCCTAAACCTAACCCTAAGCCTAATGCTAACCCTAAACCTAATTCAAACTCAAACCCTAACCCTAATCCTAACCCGAACCCAAACCCTAACCCTAACCCTAAACCTAACCCAAAACATAACCCAAACTGAAACCCAAAACCTAACCCTATCCCTAACCCTAACCCTAAACCCTAACCCTAACACTAACCCTAACCATAACCCAAACATAAACCCAAACCCTAACCCTAATCCTAATCCTAACCGTAATCCTAGTCCTAACCCTAACCCTTACCCTAACCCAAACCCTAACACTAACCCTAACCCTAACCCTAAATCAAACCCTAAACCTAACCCTAACCCTAACCCTAACGCAAACCATAACCCAAATAACAACCCTAATCCTAACCCTAAACCTAACCCTCATCCTTATCCTAACCCTAACCCTAACCCTAATTCTAACCCTAATCCTAACCGTAACCCAAAACCTATCCCTAACCCTAACCATAATCTTAATACTAACCCTAACCCTAACACTAACCCAGATTCAAACCTAACCCTAACCCAAACCCTAACCCTAACCCTAACCCTAACACAAACCCTAAACCTAACCCTAATCCTAACCCTAATGCTAACCCGAAACCTAACTCAAACTCAAACCCTAACCCTAAGCCTCACCCTAAACCAAACCCTAACCCTAACCCTAACCCTAACTAAAACCCTAACCCTAACCCTAACCCAAACCCTAACCCTAACACTAATCCTAACCCTAATGCTAACCCAAAACCTAACTCAAACTCAAACCCTAACCCTAAGCCTAACCCTAAACCAAACCCTAACCCTAACCCTAACCCTAACTAAAACTCTAACACTAACCCAACCCGAACTCAAAACCTAACCTAACCCTAACCCTAACACTAACCCTTACCCTAACCCTAACCCAAACCCTAACGCTAACCCTAATCCTAACCCTAATGCTAACCCTAAACCTAACTCAAACTCAAACCCTAACCCTAAGCCTAACCCTAACCCAAACCCTAAACCAAACCCTAACCCTAACCCTAACCCTAACTAAAACCCTAACACTAACCCAACCCGAACCCAAACCCTAAGCCTAACCCTAACCCTAACCCTAACCCTAACACTAACCCTAACCCTAACCCTAACACTAACCCAAACCCTAACCCTAAACCTAATCCTAACCCTAATGCTAACCCTAAACCTAATTCAAATTCAAAACCTAACCCTAAGCCTAAACCTAACCCAAACCCTAACCCTAACCCTAACCCTAACCCTAACCCTAACCCTAACCCGAACGCAAACCCTAACCCTAACCCGAAACTTAACCGAAAACCTAAACCTAACCGTAATCCTAAACCAAACCCTAACCCTAACACTAACTCTAACCCTAACCCTAACCCTAACCCTAACCCAAACGCTAACCCTAACCCTAACCCAAAACCTAAACCTAACCCTAAACCTAACCCAAACCGTAACCCAATCCCTAACCCTAACCCTAAACCTAAACTTAACCCGTAACCCCTAACCCCAAACCCTAACCCAAACCCTAACCCTAACCCTAACCCTAACCTTAAACCTAAACCTAGTCCTAACCCTAACCTTAACCCTAACCCTAACCCTAACCTTAACCCTTACCCAAACCCAAACTCTAAACCTAACTCTAATCGGAACCCTAACCCTAACCCTAATCCTAACCCTAACCCTAACCATAACCCTAATCCAACACCTAACCCTAACCCTAACTCTATCCCAAACCCTAACCTAACCCTAACTCTAAACCTAACCTAAACCCTAACCCTAACCCTAACTCTAACCCAAACCCTAACCTAACCGTAAACCTAACCCTAACTCAAACCCTAACTCTAACACTAACCCAAACACTAACCCTAACCCTAACTCAAACCATAAACCAAATAATAACCCTAATCCTAAACCTAACCCTAACCACAATCCTTATCCTAACCCTAACCCTAACCCTAACCCTAACCCTAACACTAACCCTAACCCTAAACCTAACCCTAACCCAAACCCTAACCCTAACCCTAATACTAACCCTAATGCTAACCCTCAACCTAACTCAAACTCAAACCCTAACTCTAAGCC
>JAJHUQ010000037.1:6812500-6837500 GCA_035773235.1 Eospalax fontanierii | reverse complement strand
TCAAATTCAAACCCTAACCCTAAACCTAACCCTAACCCAAACCCTAACCCTAACCCTAACCCTAACCCTAACTAAAACCCTGTCACTAACCCAACCCGAACGCAAACCCTAACCCTAACCCGAAACTTAACCGAAAACCTAAACCTAACCGTAATCCTAAACCAAACCCTAACCCTAACACTAACTCTAACCCTAATCCTAACCCTAACCCTAACCCAAACGCTAACCCTAACCCTAACCCAAACCTAAACCTAACCCTAAACCTAACCCTAACCGTAACCCAATCCCTAACACTAACCCTAAACCTAAACTTAACCCCTAACCCCTAACCCCAAACCCTAACCCAAACCCTAACCCTAACCCTAACCCTAACCTTAAACCTAAACCTAGTCCTAACCCTAACCTTAACCCTAACCCTAACCCTAACCTTAACCCTTACCCAAACCCAAACTCTAAACCTAACTTAATCGGAACCCTAACCCTAACCCTAATCCTAACCCTAACCCTAACCATAACCCTAATCCAACACCTAACCCTAACCCTAACTCTATCCCAAACCCTAACCTAACCCTAACTCTAAACCAAACCCAAACCCTAACCCTAACCCTAACTCTAACCCAAACCCTAACCTAACCGTAAACCTAACCCTAACTCAAACCCTCAATCTAACACTAACCCAAACCGTAACCCTAACCCTAACCCAAACCATAACCCAAATAATAACCCTAATCCTAAACCTAACCCTAACCCTAATCCTTATCCTAACCCTAACCCTAACCCTAACCCTAACCCTAACCCTAACCCTAACACTAACCCTAACCCTAACCCTAACCCTAACCCAAACCCTAACCCTAACCCTAATCCTAACCCTAATGCTAACCCTCAACCTAACTCAAACTCAAACCCTAACTCTAAGCCTAACCCTAACCCAAACCCTAACCCTAACCCTAACCCTAACCCTAACTAAAACCCTATCACTAACCCAACCCGAACGCAAACCCTAACCCTAACTCGAAACTTAACCGAAAAACTAAACCTAACGGTAATCCTAAACCAAACCCTAAACCTAACACTAACTCTAACCCTAACCCTAACCCTAACCCAAACGCTAACCCTAACCCTAACCCAAAACCTAAACCTAACCCTAAACCTAACCCTAACCGAAACCCAATCCCTACCCCTAACCCTAAACCTAAACTTAACCCCTAACCCCTACCCCCTAAACCCAACCCCTACCCCTAACCCTACCCCTAACCTTAAACCTAAACCTAGTCCTAACCCTAACCCTAACCCTAACCCTAACCCTAACCCTAACCCTAACTTTAAACCTTACCCAAACCCAAACTCTAAACCTAACTCTAATCTGAACCCTAATCCTAACCCTAATCCTAGCCCTAACCCTAACCATAACCCTAATCCAACACCTCACCCTAACCCTAACTCTATCCCAAACCCTAACCTAACCCTAACTCTAAACCAAACCCAAACCCTAACCCTAACCCTAACTCTAACCCAAACACTAACCTAACCCTAAACCTAACCCTAACTCAAACCCTAACTCTAACACTAAACCAAACACTAACCCTAACCCTAACTCAAACCATAACCCAAATAATAACCCTAATTCTAAACCTAACCCTAACCCTAATCCTTATCCTAACCCTAACCCTAATTCTAACCCTAACCCTAACCTAATTCTAACCCTAACCCTAACCCTGACCCAAAACCTAATCCTAAACCTAACCCTAAACTTAATCTTAACACTAACCCAGATTCAAACCTAACCCTAAGCCAAACCCTAACCCTAACCCTAACCCTAATCCAAACCCTAACCCTAACCCTAATCCTAACCCTAATGATAACCCTAAACCTAACTCAAACACAAACCCTAACCCTAAGCCTAACCCTAACACAAACCCTATCCCTAACCCTAACCCTAACCCTAACTAAAACCCTAACACTAACCCTAATCCTAACGCTAACCCAAACCCTAACCCTAACCCTAATCCTAACCCTAATGCTAACCCTAAACCTAACCATAACACTAACCCAAGTCCTAACCCTAACCCTAACCCAAAACCTTACACTAACCCTAACCCTAACCCTAACCCTAACCCTAACGCTAACCCAAACCCTAACCCTAACCCTAGTCCTAACCCTAACCCTAACCCTAACCCTAACCCTAACCCTAAACCTAACCCTAAACTGTAAGCCTAACACTTACCCTAACCATAACCCAAACCTAAACCCAAACCCTAACCCTAATCCTAACCCTAACCCTAACCCTAATCCTAGTCCTAACCCTAAACCTAACCCTAAACCTAACCCTAACCCTAACCCTAACCCTAACCCTAATGCTAACCCTAAACCTAATTCAAACTCAAACCCTAACCCTAATCCTAACCCGAACCCAAACCCTAACCCTAACCCTAAACCTAGCCCAAAACATAACCCAAACCGAAACCCTAACCCTAACCCTAAACCTAACCCTAAACTGTAACCCTAACACTTACCCTAACCATAACCCAAACCTAAACCCAAACCCTAACCCTAATCCTAACGCTAACCCTAACCCTAATCCTAGTCCTAACCCTAACCCTAACCCTAACCCTAACCCTAACACTAACCTTAACCCTTACCCAAACCAAAACTCTAAACCTAACTCAAATCAGAACCCTAACCCTAACCCTAACCCTAACGCTAACCCTAACCATAACCCTAACCCTAACCGTAAAGCTAAACCTAACCATAACCCTAACCCTAACCCTAAACCTAACCAAACCTAAACCCTAACCCAAACCCTAATCCTAACCCTAACCCTAACACTAAACCTAACCGAAAACCTAAACCCTAAAACTAATCCTAACCCTAACCCTAACCCTAAAACAAAACCTAACCCTAAATGTAACTTTAACCCAAACCCTAACCCTAACCCTAAACCAAACCCTAATCTTAACACAAACCCTAACCCTAATCCTAACCCTAACCGTAACCCTAACTGAAACTTTAACCCTAACCCTAATCCTAACCCAAACCCTAACCCTAAACCTAACCCTAACCCTAACCCTAACCCTAACCCAAACCCAAAATCTAACCCTAACCTTAATCCTAAAACTAAAGCTAAACCTAAACCTAACCCTAACCCTAGTCGTAACCCTAACCCTAACCCAAACCCTAACACTAACTCTAACCCTAACCCTAACCCTAAATCAAACCCTAAACCTAACCCTAACCCTAACCTTAACCTAACCCTAACCCTAACTGAAACACTAATCCTAAACCTAACCCTAACCCTAATGCTAACCCTAAACCTAATTCAAACTCAAACCCTAACCCTAATCCTAACCCTAACCCAAACCCTAACCCTAACCCTAAACCTAACCCAAAATATAACCCAAACCGAAACCCTAACCCTAACCCTAAGCCCTAACCCTAACACTTACCCTAACCCTAACCCAAACCTAAACACAAACCCTATCCCTAATCCTAACCCTAAACCTAACCCTAATCCTAGTCCTATCCCTAACCCTAACCGTAACCCTAACCCTAACCTTAACCCTTACCCAAACCCAAACTCTAAACCTAACTCTAATCGGAACCCTAACCCTAACCCTAACCCTAACCCTAACCCTAACCCTAACCCTAACTCTAACCCAAAACCTAACCTAAACCTAACTCTAAACCAAACCCAAACCGTAACACTAACCCTAACTCTAACCCAAACACTAACCTAACCCTAAACCTAACCCTAACTCAAACCCTCACTCTAACACTAACCCAAACCGTAACCCTAACCCTAACCCAAACCATAACCCAAATAATAACCCTAATCCTAACCCTAACACTAACCCTCATCCTTATCCTAACTCTAACCCTAACCCTAACCCTAACCCTAAACCTAACCATAAATCAAACCCTAAACCTAACCCTAACCCTAACTTTAACCCTAACCGTAACCCTAACTGAAACACTAATCCTAAACCTAACCCTAACCCTAATGCTAACCCTAAACCTAATTCAAACTCAAACCCTAACCCTAATCCTAACCCGAACCCAAACCCTAACCCTAACCCTAAACCTAACCCAAAACATAACCCAAACCGAAACCCTAACCCTAAATCTAACCCTAACCCTAAACCCTAACCCTAACACTAACCCTAATATTAACCCAAACCTAAACCCAAACCCTAACCCTAATCCTAAACCTAACCCTAACCCTAATCCTAGTCCTAACCCTAACCCTAACCCTAACCCTAACCCTAACACTAACACTAACCTTAAGCCTTACCCAAAGACAAACTCTAAACCTAACTCTAATCGGAACCCTAACCCTAACCCTAATCCTAACCCTAACCCTAACCATAACCCTAATCCAACACCTCACCCGAACCCTAAATTCAACCCAAACCCTAACTTAACCCTAACTCTAAACCAATCGCAAACTCTAACCCTAACCCTAGCTCTAACCCAAACTCTAACCTAACCCTAAGCCTAAGCCTAACTCAAACCCTAACTCTAACACTAAACCAAACCCTAACACTAACCCTAACCCAAACCATAACCCAAATAATAACCCTAATCCTAAACCTAACCCTAACCCTCATCCTTATCCTAACCCTAACCCTAACCCTAACCCTAATCCTAACACTAATTCTAATCCTAACCCTAACCCTAACCCAAAACCTAACCCTAACCCTAACCCTAATCTTAACACTAACCCTAACCCTAACACTAACACAGATTCAAACCTAACCCTAACCCAAACCTTAACCCTAACCCTAACCCTAACCCAAACCCTAACCGTAACCCTAATTCTAACCCTAATGCTAAACCTAAACCTAACTCAAACTCAAACCCTAACCCTAAGCCTAACCCTAACCCAAACGCTAACCCTAACCCTAACCCTAACCCTAACTAAAACCCTAACACTCACCGAACCCGATCGCAAACCCTAACCCTAACCCGAAACTTAACCGAAAACCTAAACCTAAATGTAATCCTAAACCAAACCCTAACCCTAACCCTAACCCTAACCCTAACCTTAACCCTAAACCTACACCTAACCCAAAACCTAAACCCAACCGTAAACCTAACCCTAACCCTAAACCAAAAACTAACCCTATACCTAACCCTAAGCCAAACCCTAACCCTAACCCTTATTCTAACCCATTCCCAAAACCCTAACACTAACCCTAACCCTAACCCAAACCCTAACCCTAACCCTAACCCGAACCCAAACCCAAACCCTAACCCTAACCCTAACCATAACCATAATACTAACCGTAATTCTAACTAAAACCCAAACCCTAACCCTAACCCAAACCCAAACCGTAATCTTAACACAAACCCTTACCCTAATCCTAACCCTAACCTTAAACATAACCAAACCCCTAACCCTCACCATAACTCTAACCCAAACCCGAACCCTAACCCTAAGCCTAACCCAAATCCTTACCCTAACCCTAACCCTAACCCTAACCCAAACCCTAACCCTAACCCAAACCCTAATCCAAACCCAAACCCTAACCCTAACCCTAACGCTAACCCTAACCATAACCCTAACCCTAACCCTAAACCTAACCAAACCTAAACCCTAACCCAAACCCTAATCCTAACACTAACCCTAACCGAAAACCTAAACCCTAACCCTACTCCTAAGCCTAACCCTAACCTTAACACAAACCCTAACCCTAAACGTAACCTTAATCCAAACACTAACCCTAACCCTAATCCACACAGAAACCATAATCGTAACACAAACCCTAACCCTAATCCTAACCCTAACCCTAACCCTAACCCAAAAGCTAACCCTAACCCTAACCCTAACCCAAACCCTAACCCTAACCCAAACCCTAATCCTAATCCTAACCCTAACCCTAACCCAAACCCTAACACTAACCCTAACCCTAACCCTAACCCTAACTCAAACCCTATCCCTAACCCTAACTCTAACCCGAACCCAAACCCTAACCCTAACTCTAAACCTAACCCAAAACCTAAACCAAACCCCTACACTACCCCTAAACCAAATCCTAAATCTAACCCTAACCCTAAACCTAATTCAAACTCTAACCCTAACCCTAACACAAACCCTAACGCTAACCCTAATTCTAACTGAAACCCAAACCCTAACACTAACCCTAAACCTAACTGAAAAACTAATCCTAAACCTAACCCTAAGCCTAATGCTAACCCTAAACCTAATTCAAACTCAAACCCTAACCCTAATCCTAACCCGAACCCAAACCCTAACCCTAACCCTAAACCTAACCCAAAACATAACCCAAACTGAAACCCAAACCCTAACCCTATCCCTAACCCTAACCCTAAACCCTAACCCTAACACTAACCCTAACCATAACCCAAACCTAAACCCAAAACCTAACCCTAATCCTAATCCTAACCGTAATCCTACTCCTAACCTTAACCCTTACCCTAACCCAAACCCTAACACTAATCCTAACCCTAACCCTAAATCAAACCCTAAACCTAACCCTAACCCTAACCCGAACGCAAACCATAACCCAAATAATAACCCTAATCCTAACCCAAAACCTAACCCTCATTCTTATCCTAACCTTAACCCTAACCCTAATTCTAACCCTAATCCTAACCCTAACCGAAAACCTGACCCTAACCCTAACCATAATCTTAACACTAACCCTAACCCTAACACTAACCCAGATTCAAACCTAACCCTAACCCAAACCCTAAACCAAACACTACTCCTAACCCTAATGCTAACCCGAAACCTAAATCAAACTCAAACCCTAACCCTAAGCCTAACCCTAAACCAAACCCTAACCTTAACCCTAACCCTAACTAAAACCCTAACCCTAACCCTAACCCAAACCGTAACCCTAACCCTAATCCTAACCCGAATGCTAACCCGAATCCTAACTCAAACTCAAACCCTAACCTAAGCCTAACCGTAAACCAAACCCTAACCCTAACCCTAACCCTAACTAAAACTCTAACACTAACCCAACCCGAACCCAAAACCTAACCCTAACCCTAAACCTAACCCTAACACTAACCCTAACCCTAACCCTAACCCAAACCCTAACCCTAACCGTAATCCTAACCCTAATGCTAACCCTAAACCTAACTCAAACTCAAACCCTAACCCTAACCCTAACCATAACACTAACCTTAAACCTAAACTTAACCCCTAACCCCTAACCCCAAACCCTAACCCAAACCCTAACCCTAACCCTAACCCTAACCTTAAACCTAAACCTAGTCCTAACCCTAACCTTAACCCTAACCCTAACCCTAACCTTAACCCTTACCCAAACTCTAAACCTAACTTAATCGGAACCCTAACCCTAACCCTAATCCTAACCCTAACCCTAACCCTAACCCTAACCCTAACCCTAACCCTAACCCTAACCCAAACTCTAAACCTAACTTAATCGGAACCCTAACCCTAACCCTAATCCTAACCCTAACCCTAACCATAACCCTAATCCAACACCTAACCCTAACCCTAACTCTATCCCAAACCCTAACCTAACCCTAACTCTAAACCAAACCCAAACCCTAACCCTAACCCTAACTCTAACCCAAACCCTAACCTAACCCTAAACCTAACCCTAACTCAAACCCTAACTCTAACACTAACCCAAACACTAACCCTAACCCTAACTCAAACCATAACCCAAATAATAACCCTAATCCTAAACCTAACCCTAACCCTAATCCTTATCCTAACCCTAACCCTAACCCTACCCCTAACCGTAACCCTAACACTAACCCTAACCCTAACCCTAACCCTAACCCTAATCGTAACCCTAATCCTAACCCTAATGCTAACCCTCAACCTAACTCAAACTCAAAACCTAACTCTAAGCCTAACCCTAACCCTAACCCAAACCCTAACCCTAACCCTAACCCTAACCCTAACTAAAACCCTATCACTAACCCAACCCGAACGCAAACCCTAAGCCTAACCCTAATCCTAAAACTAATGCAAATCCTAAACCTAACCCTAACCCGAGTCGTAACCCTAACCCTAACCCAAACCCTAACACCAGCTCTAACCCTAACCCTAACCCTAACCCTAACCCAAACCCAAACCCTAATCTTAACACAAACCCTAACCCTAATCCTAACCCTAACGCTAACCCTAACCCAAACCCTAACCCTAACCCTAACCCTAAACCTAACCCAAACCCTAACCCTAACCCTAACCCTAACCCTAACCCAAACCCTAACCCTAACGCTAATCCAAACCCTAATGCTCACCCTAAACCAAACCCTAACACTAATCCTAGTCCTAACCCTAACCCTAACCCAAACCCTTACACTAACCCTAAGCCTAACCCTAACCCTATATCAAACCCTAACCCTAAACCTAACCCTAACCCGAACCAAAACCCTAACCCTAACCCTAACCCTAACTGAAATACTTATACTAAACCTAACCCTAACCCTAATGCTAACCCTAAACCTAAATCAAACTCAAACCCTAACCCTAATAATAACCCTAAACCTAACCTTAACCCTTACCCAAACCCAAACTCTAAACATAACTCTAATCGGAACCCTAACCCAAACCCAAACCCTAACCCTAACCCTAACCCTAACTGAAATACTTGTACTAAACCTAACCCTAACCCTAATGCTAACCCTAAACCTAATTCAAACTCAAACCCTATCACTAATCCTACTCCTAAACCTAACCTTAACCCTTACCCAAAACCAAACTCTAAACATAACTCTAATCGGAACTCTAACCCTAACCCTAATCCTAACCCTAACCCTAACCCAAACCCTAACCCTTACCCTAATCCTAACCCTAATGCTAACCCTAAACCTAACCCTAACACTAACCCTAGTCCTAACCCTAACCCTAACCCAAACCCTAACACTAACCCTAACCCTAACCCTAACCCTAAATCAAACCCTAAACCTAACCCTAAACCTAACCCGAACCCAAACTCTAACCCTAACCCTAACCCTAATCCTAGTCCTAACCCTAACCCTAACCCTAACCCTAACCCTAACCCTAACCCTAACCCAAACCCTAACCCTAACCCCAATCCTAACCCTAATGCTAACCCTAAACCTAACCCTAACACTAACCCTAGTCCTAACCCTAACCTTAACCCAAACCCTAACACAAACCCCAACCCTAAACCTAACCTAATCCTAGTCCTATTCCTAACCCTAACCGTAACCCTAACCCTAAACTTAACTCATACCCAAACCCAAACTCTAAACCTAATTCTAATCCGAACTCTAACCCTAACCCTAATCCTAACCCTAACCCTAACCATAACCCTAATCCAACACTTCACCCTAACCCTAACTCTAACCCAAACCCTAAACTAAACCTAACTCTAAACCAAACCCAAAACCTAACCCTAACCCTAACTCTAACCCAAACCCTAACCTAACCCTAAACCTAACCCTAACACAAACCCTCACTCTAACACTAACCCAAACCGTAACCCT
Organism: Eospalax fontanierii; assembly: GCA_035773235.1. Classification (NCBI taxonomy): domain Eukaryota; kingdom Metazoa; phylum Chordata; class Mammalia; order Rodentia; family Spalacidae; genus Eospalax; species Eospalax fontanierii. The sequence continues at coordinate 6,828,041 of JAJHUQ010000037.1, read as the reverse complement.
AACCCTAACCCAAACCATAACCCAAATAATAACCCTAATCCTAACCCTAACACTAACCCTCATCCTTATCCTAACCCTAACCCTAACCCTAACCCTAACCCTAACCGTAATTCTAACCCTAAACCTTACCTTAACCCTAACCCTAACCCTAACCCAAACCCAAACACTAATCTTAACACAAACCCTAACCCTAATCCTAACCCTAACCGTAACCCTAACTAAAACTCTAACACTAACCCAACCCGAACCCAAAACCTAACCCTAACCCTAAACCTAAACCTAACACTAACCCTAACCCTAACCCTAACCCAAACGCTAACCCTAACCCTAATCCTAACCCTAATGCTAACCCTAAACCTAACTCAAACTCAAACCCTAACCCTAAGCCTAACCCTAAACCAAACCCTAAACCAAACCCTAACCCTAACCCTAACCCTAACTAAAACCCTAACACTAACACAACCCGAACCCAAACCCTAACCCTAACCCTAACACTAACCCTAACACTAACCCTAACCCTAACCCTAACCCTAACCCAAACCCTAACCCTAAACCTAATCCTAACCCTAATGCTAACCCTAAACCTAATTCAAATTCAAACCCTAACCCTAAACCTAACCCTAACCCAAACCCTAACCCTAACCCTAACCCTAACCCTAACTAAAACCCTGTCACTAACCCAACCCGAACGCAAACCCTAACCCTAACCCGAAACTTAACCGAAAACCTAAACCTAACCGTAATCCTAAACCAAACCCTAACCCTAACACTAACTCTAACCCTAATCCTAACCCTAACCCTAACCCAAACGCTAACCCTAACCCTAACCCAAAACCTAAACCTAACCCTAAACCTAACCCTAACCGTAACCCAATCCCTAACACTAACCCTAAACCTAAACTTAACCCCTAACCCCTAACCCCAAACCCTAACCCAAACCCTAACCCTAACCCTAACCCTAACCTTAAACCTAAACCTAGTCCTAACCCTAACCTTAACCCTAACCCTAACCCTAACCTTAACCCTTACCCAAACCCAAACTCTAAACCTAACTTAATCGGAACCCTAACCCTAACCCTAATCCTAACCCTAACCCTAACCATAACCCTAATCCAACACCTAACCCTAACCCTAACTCTATCCCAAACCCTAACCTAACCCTAACTCTAAACCAAACCCAAACCCTAACCCTAACCCTAACTCTAACCCAAACCCTAACCTAACCGTAAACCTAACCCTAACTCAAACCCTCACTCTAACACTAACCCAAACCGTAACCCTAACCCTAACCCAAACCATAACCCAAATAATAACCCTAATCCTAAACCTAACCCTAACCCTAATCCTTATCCTATCCCTAACCCTAACCCTAACCCTAACCCTAACCCTAACACTAACCCTAACCCTAACCCTAACCCTAACCCAAACCCTAACCCTAACCCTAATCCTAACCCTAATGCTAACCCTCAACCTAACTCAAACTCAAACCCTAACTCTAAGCCTAACCCTAACCCAAACCCTAACCCTAACCCTAACCCTAACCCTAACTAAAACCCTATCACTAACCCAACCCGAACGCAAACCCTAACCCTAACTCGAAACTTAACCGAAAAACTAAACCTAACGGTAATCCTAAACCAAACCCTAAACCTAACACTAACTCTAACCCTAACCCTAACCCTAACCCAAACGCTAACCCTAACCCTAACCCAAAACCTAAACCTAACCCTAAACCTAACCCTAACCGAAACCCAATCCCTAACCCTAACCCTAAACCTAAACTTAACCCCTAACCCCTAACCCCTAAACCCAAACCCTAACCCTAACCCTAACCCTAACCTTAAACCTAAACCTAGTCCTAACCCTAACCCTAACCCTAACCCTAACCCTAACCCTAACTTTAAACCTTACCCAAACCCAAACTCTAAACCTAACTCTAATCTGAACCCTAATCCTAACCCTAATCCTAACCCTAACCCTAACCATAACCCTAATCCAACACCTCACCCTAACCCTAACTCTATCCCAAACCCTGACCTAACCCTAACTCTAATCCAAACCCAAACCCTAACCCTAACCCTAACTCTAACCCAAACACTAACCTAACCCTAAACCTAACCCTAACTCAAACCCTAACTCTAACACTAAACCAACCACTAACCCTAACCCTAACTCAAACCATAACCCAAATAATAACCCTAATTCTAAACCTAACCCTAACCCTAATCCTTATCCTAACCCTAACCCTAATTCTAACCCTAACCCTAACCTAATTCTAACCCTAACCCTAACCCTGACCCAAAACCTAATCCTAAACCTAACCCTAAACTTAATCTTAACACTAACCCAGATTCAAACCTAACCCTAAGCCAAACCCTAACCCTAACCCTAACCCTAATACAAACCCTAACCCTAACCCTAATCCTAACCCTAATGATAACCCTAAACCTAACTCAAACACAAACCCTAACCCTAAGCCTAACCCTAACACAAACCCTAACCCTAACCCTAACCCTAACCCTAACTAAAACCCTAACACTAACCCTAATCCTAACGCTAACCCAAACCCTAACCCTAACCCTAATCCTAACCCTAATGCTAACCCTAAACCTAACCATAACACTAACCCAAGTCCTAACCCTAACCCTAACACAAAACCTTACACAAACCCTAACCCTAACCCTAACCCTAGCCCTAACGCTAACCCAAACCCTAACCCTAACCCTAGTCCTAACCCTAACCCTAACCCTAACCCTAACCCTAACCCTAACCCTAAACCTAACCCTAAACTGTAAGCCTAACACTTACCCTAACCATAACCAAACCTAAACCCAAACCCTAACCCTAATCCTAACCCTAACCCTAACCCTAATCCTAGTCCTAACCCTAAACCTAACCCTAAACCTAACCCTAACCCTAACCCTAACCCTAACCCTAACCCTAACTAAAACCCTAACACTAACACAACCCGAACCCAAACCCTAACCCTAACCCTAACCCTAACCCTAACACTAACCCTAACCCTAACCCTAACCCTAACCCAAACCCTAACCCTAAACCTAATCCTAACCCTAATGCTAACCCTAAACCTAATTCAAATTCAAACCCTAACCCTAAACCTAACCCTAACCCAAACCCTAACCCTAACCCTAACCCTAACCCTAACTAAAACCCTGTCACTAACCCAACCCGAACGCAAACCCTAACCCTAACCCGAAACTTAACCGAAAACCTAAACCTAACCGTAATCCTAAACCAAACCCTAACCCTAACACTAACTCTAACCCTAATCCTAACCCTAACCCTAACCCAAACGCTAACCCTAACCCTAACCCAAAACCTAAACCTAACCCTAAACCTAACCCTAACCGTAACCCAATCCCTAACACTAACCCTAAACCTAAACTTAACCCCTAACCCCTAACCCCAAACCCTAACCCAAACCCTAACCCTAACCCTAACCCTAACCTTAAACCTAAACCTAGTCCTAACCCTAACCTTAACCCTAACCCTAACCCTAACCTTAACCCTTACCCAAACCCAAACTCTAAACCTAACTTAATCGGAACCCTAACCCTAACCCTAATCCTAACCCTAACCCTAACCATAACCCTAATCCAACACCTAACCCTAACCCTAACTCTATCCCAAACCCTAACCTAACCCTAACTCTAAACCAAACCCAAACCCTAACCCTAACCCTAACTCTAACCCAAACCCTAACCTAACCGTAAACCTAACCCTAACTCAAACCCTCAATCTAACACTAACCCAAACCGTAACCCTAACCCTAACCCAAACCATAACCCAAATAATAACCCTAATCCTAAACCTAACCCTAACCCTAATCCTTATCCTAACCCTAACCCTAACCCTAACCCTAACCCTAACCCTAACCCTAACACTAACCCTAACCCTAACCCTAACCCTAACCCAAACCCTAACCCTAACCCTAATCCTAACCCTAATGCTAACCCTCAACCTAACTCAAACTCAAACCCTAACTCTAAGCCTAACCCTAACCCAAACCCTAACCCTAACCCTAACCCTAACCCTAACTAAAACCCTATCACTAACCCAACCCGAACGCAAACCCTAACCCTAACTCGAAACTTAACCGAAAAACTAAACCTAACGGTAATCCTAAACCAAACCCTAAACCTAACACTAACTCTAACCCTTACCCTAACCCTAACCCAAACGCTAACCCTAACCCTAACCCAAAACCTAAACCTAACCCTAAACCTAACCCTAACCGAAACCCAATCCCTAACCCTAACCCTAAACCTAAACTTAACCCCTAACCCCTAACCCCTAAACCCAAACCCTAACCCTAACCCTAACCCTAACCTTAAACCTAAACCTAGTCCTAACCCTAACCCTAACCCTAACCGTAACCCTAACCCTAACCCTAACTTTAAACCTTACCCAAACCCAAACTCTAAACCTAACTCTAATCTGAACCCTAATCCTAACCCTAATCCTAACCCTAACCCTAACCATAACCCTAATCCAACACCTCACCCTAACCCTAACTCTATCCCAAACCCTAACCTAACCCTAACTCTAAACCAAACCCAAACCCTAACCCTAACCCTAACTCTAACCCAAACACTAACCTAACCCTAAACCTAACCCTAACTCAAACCCTAACTCTAACACTAAACCAAACACTAACCCTAACCCTAACTCAAACCATAACCCAAATAATAACCGTAATTCTAAACCTAACCCTAACCCTAATCCTTATCCTAACCCTAACCCTAATTCTAACCCTAACCCTAACCTAATTCTAACCCTAACCCTAACCCTGACCCAAAACCTAATCCTAAACCTAACCCTAAACTTAATCTTAACACTAACCCAGATTCAAACCTAACCCTAAGCCAAACCCTAACCCTAACCCTAACCCTAATCCAAACCCTAACCCTAACCCTAATCCTAACCCTAATGATAACCCTAAACCTAACTCAAACACAAACCCTAACCCTAAGCCTAACCCTAACACAAACCCTAACCCTAACCCTAACCCTAACCCTAACTAAAACCCTAACACTAACCCTAATCCTAACGCTAACCCAAACCCTAACCCTAACCCTAATCCTAACCCTAATGCTAACCCTAAACCTAACCATAACACTAACCCAAGTCCTAACCCTAACCCTAACCCAAAACCTTACACTAACCCTAACCCTAACCCTAACCCTAACCCTAACGCTAACCCAAACCCTAACCCTAACCCTAGTCCTAACCCTAACCCTAACCCTAACCCTAACCCTAACCCTAACCCTAAACCTAACCCTAAACTGTAAGCCTAACACTTACCCTAACCATAACCCAAACCTAAACCCACACCCTAACCCTAATCCTAACCCTAACCCTAACCCTAATCCTAGTCCTAACCCTAAACCTAACCCTAAACCTAACCCTAACCCTAACCCTAACCCTAACCCTAATGCTAACCCTAAACCTAATTCAAACTCAAACCCTAACCCTAATCCTAACCCGAACCCAAACCCTAACCCTAACCCTAAACCTAGCCCAAAACATAACCCAAACCGAAACCCTAACCCTAACCCTAAACCTAACCCTAAACTGTAACCCTAACACTTACCCTAACCATAACCCAAACCTAAACCCAAACCCTAACCCTAATCCTAACGCTAACCCTAACCCTAATCCTAGTCCTAACCCTAACCCTAACCCTAACCCTAACCCTAACACTAACCTTAACCCTTACCCAAACCAAAACTCTAAACCTAACTCAAATCAGAACCCTAACCCTAACCCTAACCCTAACGCTAACCCTAACCATAACCCTAACCCTAAGCGTAAAGCTAAACCTAACCATAACCCTAACCCTAACCCTAAACCTAACCAAACCTAAACCCTAACCCAAACCCTAATCCTAACCCTAACCCTAACACTAAACCTAACCGAAAACCTAAACCCTAAAACTAATCCTAACCCTATCCCTAACCCTAAAACAAAACCTAACCCTAAAAGTAACTTTAACCCAAACCCTAACCCTAACCCTAAACCAAACCCTAATCTTAACACAAACCCTAACCCTAATCCTAACCCTAACCGTAACCCTAACTGAAACTTTAACCCTAACCCTAATCCTAACCCAAACCCTAACCCTAAACCTAACCCTAACCCTAACCCTAACCCTAACCCAAACCCAAAATCTAACCCTAACCTTAATCCTTAAACTAAAGCTAAACCTAAAACTAACCCTAACCCTAGTCGTAACCCTAACCCTAACCCAAACCCTAACACTAACTCTAACCCTAACCCTAACCCTAAATCAAACCCTAAACCTAACCCTAACCCTAACCTTAACCTAACCCTAACCCTAACTGAAACACTAATCCTAAACCTAACCCTAACCCTAATGCTAACCCTAAACCTAATTCAAACTCAAACCCTAACCCTAATCCTAACCCTAACCCAAACCCTAACCCTAACCCTAAACCTAACCCAAAATATAACCCAAACCGAAACCCTAACCCTAACCCTAAGCCCTAACCCTAACACTTACCCTAACCCTAACCCAAACCTAAACACAAACCCTATCCCTAATCCTAACCCTAAACCTAACCCTAATCCTAGTCCTATCCCTAACCCTAACCGTAACCCTAACCCTAACCTTAACCCTTACCCAAACCCAAACTCTAAACCTAACTCTAATCGGAACCCTAACCCTAACCCTAACCCTAACCCTAACCCTAACCCTAACCCTAACTCTAACCCAAAACCTAACCTAAACCTAACTCTAAACCAAACCCAAACCGTAACACTAACCCTAACTCTAACCCAAACACTAACCTAACCCTAAACCTAACCCTAACTCAAACCCTCACTCTAACACTAACCCAAACCGTAACCCTAACCCTAACCCAAACCATAACCCAAATAATAACCCTAATCCTAACCCTAACACTAACCCTCATCCTTATCCTAACTCTAACCCTAACCCTAACCCTAACCCTAAACCTAACCATAAATTAAACCCTAAACCTAACCCTAACCCTAACTTTAACCCTAACCGTAACCCTAACTGAAACACTAATCCTAAACCTAACCCTAACCCTAATGCTAACCCTAAACCTAATTCAAACTCAAACCCTAACCCTAATCCTAACCCGAACCCAAACCCTAACCCTAACCCTAAACCTAACCCAAAACATAACCCAAACCGAAACCCTAACCCTAAATCTAACCCTAACCCTAAACCCTAACCCTAACACTAACCCTAATATTAACCCAAACCTAAACCCAAACCCTAACCCTAATCCTAAACCTAACCCTAACCCTAATCCTAGTCCTAACCCTAACCCTAACCCTAACCCTAACCCTAACACTAACACTAACCTTAAGCCTTACCCAAAGACAAACTCTAAACCTAACTCTAATCGGAACCCTAACCCTAACCCTAATCCTAACCCTAACCCTAACCATAACCCTAATCCAACACCTCACCCGAACCCTATCTTTATCCCAAACCCTAACTTAACCCTAACTCTAAACCAATCGCAAACCCTAACCCTAACCCTAACTCTAACCCAAACTCTAACCTAACCCTAATCCTAACCCTAACTCATTCCCTAACTCTAACACTAAAGCTAACCCTAACACTAACCCTAACCCAAACCATAACCCAAATAATAACCCTAATCCTAAACCTAACCCTAACCCTCATCCTTATCCTAACCCTAACCCTAACCCTAACCCTAATCCTAACACTAATTCTAATCCTAACCCTAACCCTAACCCAAAACCTAACCCTAACCCTAACCCTAATCTTAACACTTACCCTAACCCTAACACTAACACAGATTCAAACCTACCCCTACCCCACACCTTAACCCTAACCCTAACCCTAACCCAAACCCTAACCGTAACCCTAATTCTAACCCTAATGCTAAACCTAAACCTAACTCAAACTCAAACCCTAACCCTAAGCCTAACCCTAACCCAAACGCTAACCCTAACCCTAACCCTAACCCTAACTAAAACCCTAACACTCACCGAACCCGATCGCAAACCCTAACCCTAACCCGAAACTTAACCGAAAACCTAAACCTAAATGTAATCCTAAACCAAACCCTAACCCTAACCCTAACCCTAACCCTAACCTTAACCCTAAACCTACACCTAACCCAAAACCTAAACCCAACCGTAAACCTAACCCTAACCCTAAACCAAAAACTAACCCTATACCTAACCCTAAGCCAAACCCTAACCCTAACCCTTATTCTAACCCATTCCCAAAACCCTAACACTAACCCTAACCCTAACCCAAACCCTAACCCTAACCCTAACCCGAACCCAAACCCAAACCCTAACCCTAACCCTAACCATAACCATAATACTAACCGTAATTCTAACTAAAACCCAAACCCTAACCCTAACCCAAACCCAAACCGTAATCTTAACACAAACCCTTACCCTAATCCTAACCCTAACCTTAAACATAACCAAACCCCTAACCCTCACCATAACTCTAACCCAAACCCGAACCCTAACCCTAAGCCTAACCCAAATCCTTACCCTAACCCTAACCCTAACCCTAACCCAAACCCTAACCCTAACCCAAACCCTAATCCAAACCCAAACCCTAACCCTAACCCTAACGCTAACCCTAACCATAACCCTAACCCTAACCCTAAACCTAACCAAACCTAAACCCTAACCCAAACCCTAATCCTAACACTAACCCTAACCGAAAACCTAAACCCTAACCCTACTCCTAAGCCTAACCCTAACCTTAACACAAACCCTAACCCTAAACGTAACCTTAATCCAAACACTAACCCTAACCCTAATCCACACAGAAACCATAATCGTAACACAAACCCTAACCCTAATCCTAACCCTAACCCAAAAGCTAACCCTAACCCTAACCCTAACCCAAACCCTAACCCTAACCCAAACCCTAATCCTAATCCTAACCCTAACCCTAACCCAAACCCTAACACTAACCCTAACCCTAACCCTAACCCTAACTCAAACCCTATCCCTAACCCTAACTCTAACCCGAACCCAAACCCTAACCCTAACTCTAAACCTAACCCAAAACCTAAACCAAACCCCTACACTACCCCTAAACCAAATCCTAAATCTAACCCTAACCCTAAACCTAATTCAAACTCTAACCCTAACCCTAACACAAACCCTAACGCTAACCCTAATTCTAACTGAAACCCAAACCCTAACACTAACCCTAAACCTAACTGAAAAACTAATCCTAAACCTAACCCTAAGCCTAATGCTAACCCTAAACCTAATTCAAACTCAAACCCTAACCCTAATCCTAACCCGAACCCAAACCCTAACCCTAACCCTAAACCTAACCCAAAACATAACCCAAACTGAAACCCAAACCCTAACCCTATCCCTAACCCTAACCCTAAACCCTAACCCTAACACTAACCCTAACCATAACCCAAACCTAAACCCAAAACCTAACCCTAATCCTAATCCTAACCGTAATCCTACTCCTAACCTTAACCCTTACCCTAACCCAAACCCTAACACTAATCCTAACCCTAACCCTAAATCAAACCCTAAACCTAACCCTAACCCTAACCCGAACGCAAACCATAACCCAAATAATAACCCTAATCCTAACCCAAAACCTAACCCTCATTCTTATCCTAACCTTAACCCTAACCCTAATTCTAACCCTAATCCTAACCCTAACCGAAAACCTGACCCTAACCCTAACCATAATCTTAACACTAACGCTAACCCTAACACTAACCCAGATTCAAACCTAACCCTAACCCAAACCCTAAACCAAACCCTAAGCGTAACCCTAATGCTAACCCCAAACCTAAGGCAAACTCAAACCCTAACCCTAAGCCTAACCCTAAACCAAACCCTAACCTTAACCCTAACCCTAACTAAAACCCTAACCCTAACCCTAACCCAAACCGTAACCCTAACCCTAATCCTAACCCGAATGCTAACCCGAATCCTAACTCAAACTCAAACCCTAACCTAAGCCTAACCGTAAACCAAACCCTAACCCTAACCCTAACCCTAACTAAAACTCTAACACTAACCCAACCCGAACCCAAAACCTAACCCTAACCCTAAACCTAACCCTAACACTAACCCTAACCCTAACCCTAACCCAAACCCTAACCCTAACCGTAATCCTAACCCTAATGCTAACCCTAAACCTAACTCAAACTCAAACCCTAACCCTAACCCTAACCATAACACTAACCTTAAACCTAAACTTAACCCCTAACCCCTAACCCCAAACCCTAACCCAAACCCTAACCCTAACCCTAACCCTAACCTTAAACCTAAACCTAGTCCTAACCCTAACCTTAACCCTAACCCTAACCCTAACCTTAACCCTTACCCAAACTCTAAACCTAACTTAATCGGAACCCTAACCCTAACCCTAATCCTAACCCTAACCCTAACCCTAACCCTAACCCTAACCCTAACCCTAACCCTAACCCAAACTCTAAACCTAACTTAATCGGAACCCTAACCCTAACCCTAATCCTAACCCTAACCCTAACCATAACCCTAATCCAACACCTAACCCTAACCCTAACTCTATCCCAAACCCTAACCTAACCCTAACTCTAAACCAAACCCAAACCCTAACCCTAACCCTAACTCTAACCCAAACCCTAACCTAACCCTAAACCTAACCCTAACTCAAACCCTAACTCTAACACTAACCCAAACACTAACCCTAACCCTAACTCAAACCATAACCCAAATAATAACCCTAATCCTAAACCTAACCCTAACCCTAATCCTTATCCTAACCCTAACCCTAACCCTACCCCTAACCGTAACCCTAACACTAACCCTAACCCTAACCCTAACCCTAACCCTAATCCTAACCCTAATCCTAACCCTAATGCTAACCCTCAACCTAACTCAAACTCAAAACCTAACTCTAAGCCTAACCCTAACCCTAACCCAAACCCTAACCCTAACCCTAACCCTAACCCTAACTAAAACCCTATCACTAACCCAACCCGAACGCAAACCCTAAGCCTAACCCTAATCCTAAAACTAATGCAAATCCTAAACCTAACCCTAACCCGAGTCGTAACCCTAACCCTAACCCAAACCCTAACACTAACTCTAACCCTAACCCTAACCCTAACCCTAACCCAAACCCAAACCCTAATCTTAACACAAACCCTAACCCTAATCCTAACCCTAACCCTAACCCTAACCCAAACCCTAACCCTAACCCTAACCCTAAACTTAACCCAAACCCTAACCCTAACCCTAACCCTAACCCTAACCCAAACCCTAACCCTAACGCTAATCCAAACCCTAATGCTCACCCTAAACCAAACCCTAACACTAATCCTAGTCCTAACCCTAACCCTAACCCAAACCCTTTCACTAACCCTAAGCCTAACCCTAACCCTATATCAAACCCTAACCCTAAACCTAACCCTAACCCGAACCAAAACCCTAACCCTAACCCTAACCCTAACTGAAATACTTATACTAAACCTAACCCTAACCCTAATGCTAACCCTAAACCTAATTCAAACTCAAACCCTAACCCTAATAATAACCCTAAACCTAAACTTAACCCTTACCCAAACCCAAACTCTAAACATAACTCTAATCGGAACCCTAACCCAAACCCAAACCCTAACCCTAACCCTAACCCTAACTGAAATACTTGTACTAAACCTAACCCTAACCCTAATGCTAACCCTAAACCTAATTCAAACTCAAACCCTATCACTAATCCTACTCCTAAGCCTAACCTTACCTCTTACCCAAAACCAAACTCTAAACATAACTCTCATCGGAACTCTAACGCTAACCCTAATCCTAACGCTAACCCTAACCCAAACCCTAACCCTTACCCTAATCCTAACCCTAATGCTAACCCTAAACCTAACCCTAACACTAACCCTAGTCCTAACCCTAACCCTAACCCAAACCCTAACACTAACCCTAACCCTAACCCTAACCCTAAATCAAACCCTAAACCTAACCCTAAACCTAACCCGAACCCAAACTCTAACCCTAACCCTAACCCTAATCCTAGTCCTAACCCTAACCCTAACCCTAACCCTAACCCTAACCCTAACCCTAACCCAAACCCTAACCCTAACCCCAATCCTAACCCTAATGCTAACCCTAAACCTAACCCTAACACTAACCCTAGTCCTAACCCTAACCTTAACCCAAACCCTAACACAAACCCTAACCCTAAACCTAACCTAATCCTAGTCCTATTCCTAACCCTAACCGTAACCCTAACCCTAAACTTAACCCATACCCAAACCCAAACTCTAAACCTAATTCTAATCCGAACTCTAACCCTAACCCTAATCCTAACCCTAACCCTAACCATAACCCTAATCCAACACTTCACCCTAACCCTAACTCTAACCCAAACCCTAAACTAAACCTAACTCTAAACCAAACCCAAAACCTAACCCTAACCCTAACTCTAACCCAAACCCTAACCTAACCCTAAACCTAACCCTAACACAAACCCTCACTCTAACACTAACCCAAACCGTAACCCTAACCCTAACCCAAACCATAACCCAAATAATAACCCTAATCCTAACCCTAACACTAACCCTCATCCTTATCCTAACCCTAACCCTAACCCTAACCCTAACCCTAACCGTAATTCTAACCCTAAACCTAACCTTAACCCTAACCCTAACCCTAACCCAAACCCAAACACTAATCTTAACACAAACCCTAACCCAAAACCTAACACTAACCGTAACCCTAACTAAAACTCTAACACTAACCCACCCCGAACCCAAAACCTAACCCTAACCCTAAACCTAAACCTAACACTAACCCTAACCCTAACCCTAACCCAAACGCTAACCCTAACCCTAATCCTAACCCTAATGCTAACCCTAAACCTAACTCAAACTCAAACCCTAACCCTAAGCCTAACCCTAAACCAAACCCTAAACCAAACCCTAACCCTAACCCTAACCCTAACTAAAACCCTAACACTAACACAACCCGAACCCAAACCCTAACCCTAACCCTAACACTAACCCTAACACTAACCCTAACCCTAACCCTAACCCTAACCCTAACCCAAACCCTAACCCTAAACCTAATCCTAACCCTAATGCTAACCCTAAACCTAATTCAAATTCAAACCCTAACCCTAAACCTAACCCTAACCCAAACCCTAACCCTAACCCTAACCCTAACCCTAACTAAAACCCTGTCACTAACCCAACCCGAACGCAAACCCTAACCCTAACCCGAAACTTAACCGAAAACCTAAACCTAACCGTAATCCTAAACCAAACCCTAACCCTAACACTAACTCTAACCCTAATCCTAACCCTAACCCTAACCCAAACGCTAACCCTAACCCTAACCCAAAACCTAAACCTAACCCTAAACCTAACCCTAACCGTAACCCAATCCCTAACACTAACCCTAAACCTAAACTTAACCCCTAACCCCTAACCCCAAACCCTAACCCAAACCCTAACCCTAACCCTAACCCTAACCTTAAACCTAAACCTAGTCCTAACCCTAACCTTAACCCTAACCCTAACCCTAACCTTAACCCTTACCCAAACCCAAACTCTAAACCTAACTTAATCGGAACCCTAACCCTAACCCTAATCCTAACCCTAACCCTAACCATAACCCTAATCCAACACCTAACCCTAACCCTAACTCTATCCCAAACCCTAACCTAACCCTAACTCTAAACCAAACCCAAACCCTAACCCTAACCCTAACTCTAACCCAAACCCTAACCTAACCGTAAACCTAACCCTAACTCAAACCCTCACTCTAACACTAACCCAAACCGTAACCCTAACCCTAACCCAAACCATAACCCAAATAATAACCCTAATCCTAAACCTAACCCTAACCCTAATCCTTATCCTAACCCTAACCCTAACCCTAACCCTAACCCTAACCCTAACACTAACCCTAACCCTAACCCTAACCCTAACCCAAACCCTAACCCTAACCCTAATCCTAACCCTAATGCTAACCCTCAACCTAACTCAAACTCAAACCCTAACTCTAAGCCTAACCCTAACCCAAACCCTAACCCTAACCCTAACCCTAACCCTAACTAAAACCCTATCACTAACCCAACCCGAACGCAAACCCTAACCCTAACTCGAAACTTAACCGAAAAACTAAACCTAACGGTAATTCTAAAGCAAACCCTAAACCTAACACTAACTCTAACCCTAACCCTAACCCTAACCCAAAACCTAAACCTAACCCTAAACTTAACCCTAACCGAAACCCAATCCCTAACCCTAACCCTAAACCTAAACTTAACCCCTTACCCCTAACCCCTAAACCCAAACCCTAACCCTAACCCTAACCCTAACCTTAAACCTAAACCTAGTCCTAACCCTAACCCTAACCCTAACCCTAACCCTAACCCTAACTTTAAACCTTACCCAAACCCAAACTCTAAACCTAACTCTAATCTGAACCCTAATCCTAACCCTAATCCTAACCCTAACCCTAACCATAACCCTAATCCAACACCTCACCCTAACCCTAACTCTATCCCAAACCCTAACCTAACCCTAACTCTAAACCAAACCCAAACCCTAACCCTAACCCTAACTCTAACCCAAACACTAACCTAACCCTAAACCTAACCCTAACTCAAACCCTAACTCTAACACTAAACCAAACACTAACCCTAACCCTAACTCAAACCATAACCCAAATAATAACCCTAATTCTAAACCTAACCCTAACCCTAATCCTTATCCTAACCCTAACCCTAATTCTAACCCTAACCCTAACCTAATTCTAACCCTAACCCTAACCCTGACCCAAAACCTAATCCTAAACCTAACCCTAAACTTAATCTTAACACTAACCCAGATTCAAACCTAACCCTAAGCCAAACCCTAACCCTAACCCTAACCCTAATACAAACCCTAACCCTAACCCTAATCCTAACCCTAATGATAACCCTAAACCTAACTCAAACACAAACCCTAACCCTAAGCCTAACCCTAACACAAACCCTAACCCTAACCCTAACCCTAACCCTAACTAAAACCCTAACACTAACCCTAATCCTAACGCTAACCCAAACCCTAACCCTAACCCTAATCCTAACCCTAATGCTAACCCTAAACCTAACCATAACACTAACCCAAGTCCTAACCCTAACCCTAACACAAAACCTTACACTAACCCTAACCCTAACCCTAACCCTAACCCTAACGCTAACCCAAACCCTAACCCTAACCCTAGTCCTAACCCTAACCCTAACCCTAACCCTAACCCTAACCCTAACCCTAAACCTAACCCTAAACTGTAAGCCTAACACTTACCCTAACCATAACCCAAACCTAAACCCAAACCCTAACCCTAATCCTAACCCTAACCCTAACCCTAATCCTAGTCCTAACCCTAAACCTAACCCTAAACCTAACCCTAACCCTAACCCTAACCCTAACCCTAATGCTAACCCTAAACCTAATTCAAACTCAAACCCTAACCCTAATCCTAACCCGAACCCAAACCCTAACCCTAA
>JAJHUQ010000037.1:6797500-6807500 GCA_035773235.1 Eospalax fontanierii | reverse complement strand
TAACCCTAATGCTAACCCTAAACCTAATTCAAACTCAAACCCTAACCCTAATCCTAACCCGAACCCAAACCCTAACCCTAACCCTAAACCTAACCCAAAATATAACCCAAACCGAAACCCTAACCCTAACCCTAAACCTAACCCTAAACCCTAACCCTAACACTTACCCTAACCATAACCCAAACCTAAACACAAAACTATCCCTAATCCTAACCCTAAACCTAACCCTAATCTTAGTCCTATCCCTAACCCTAACCGTAACCCTAACCCTAACCTGAACCCTTACCCAAACCCAAACTCTAAACCTAACTCTAATCGGAACCCTAACCCTAACCCTAATCCTAACCCTAACCCTAACCATAACCCTAATCCAACACCTCACCCTAACCCTAACTCTAACCCAAACCCTAACCTAAACCTAACTCTACACCAAACCCAAACCCTAACCCTAACCCTAACTCTAACCCAAACACTAACCTAACCCTAAACCTAACCCTAACTAAACCCTCACTCTAACACTAACCCAAACCGTAACCCTAACCCTAACCCAAACCATAACCCAAACAATAACCCTAATCCTAACCCTAACACTAACCCAAACCCTAACACTAACCCTAACCCTAACCCTAACCCTAAATCAAACCCTAAACCTAACCCTAACCCTAACCTTAACCCTAAATCTAACCCTAACTGAAACACTAATCCAAAACCTAACCCTAACCCTAATGCTAACCCTAAACCTAATTAAACTCAAAACCTAACACTAATCCTAACCCGAACACAAACCGTAACCCTAACCCTAAACCTAGCCCAAAACATAACCCAAACAGAAACCCTAACCCTAACCCTAAACCTAACCCTAAACTGTAACCCTAACACTTACCCTAACCATAACCCAAACCTAAACCCAAACCCTAACCCTAATCCTAACCCTAACCCTAACCCTAATCCTAGTCCTAACCCTAACCCTAACCCTAACCCTAACCCTAACCCTAACCCTAACCCTAACCCTAACCTTAACCCTTACCCAAACCCAAACTCTAAACCTAACTCTAATCGGAACCCTAACCCTAACCCTAACCCTAACCCTAACGCTAACCCTAACCATAACCCTAACCCTAACCGTAAAGCTAAACCTAACCATAACCCTAACCCTAACCCTAAACCTAACCAAACCTAAACCCTAACCCAAACCCTAATCCTAACCCTAACCCTAACACTAAACGTAACCAAAAACCTAAACCCTAAAACTAATCCTAACCCTAACCCTAACACTAAAACAAAACCTAACCCTAAACGTAACTTTAACACAAACCCTAACTTTAACCCTAAACCAAACCCTAATCTTAACACAAACCCTAACCCTAATCCTAACCCTAACCGTAACCCTAACTGAAACGTTAACCCTAACCCTAACCCTAACCCTAACCCTAACCCAAACCCAAACCCTAACCCTAACCCTAATCCTAAAACTAATGCTAATCCTAAACCTAACCCTAACCCTAGTCGTAACCCTAACCCTAACCCAAACCCTCACACTAACTCTAACCCTAACCCTAACCCTAAATCAAACCCTAAACCTAACCCTAACCCTAACCTTAACCTAACCCTAACCCTAACTGAAACACTAATCCTAAACATAACCCTAACCCTAATGCTAACCGTAAACCTAATTCAAACTCAAACCCTAACCCTAATCCTAACCCGAACCCAAACCCTAACCCTAACCCTAAACCTAACCCAAAATATAACCCAAACCGAAACCCTAACCCTAACCCTATACCTAACCCTAAACCCTAACCCTAACACTTACCCTAACCATAACCCAAACCTAAACACAAACCCTAACCCTAATCCTAACCCTAAACCTAACCCTAATCCAAGTCCTATCCCTAACCCTAACCGTAACCCTAACCCTAACCTTAACCCTTACCCAAAACCAAACTCTAAATCTAAATCGAATCGGAACCCTAACCCTAACCCAAACCCTAACCTAAACCTAACTCTAAACCAAACCCAAACCCTAACCCTAATCCTAACTCTAACCCAAACACTAACCTAACCCTAAACCTAACCCTAACTCAAACCCTCACTCTAACACTAACCCAAACCCTAACCCTAACCCTAACCCAAACCATAACCCAAATAATAACCCTAATCCTAACCCTAACACTAACCCTCATCCTTATCCTAACCCTAACCCTAACCCTAACCCTAACCCAAACCCAAACCCTAATCTTAACACAAACCCTAACCCTAATCCTAACCCTAACCCTAACCCTCACCCACACACTAACCCTAACCCTATCCCTAACTCAAACCCTAACCCTAAGCTTAATCCTAACCGTAATGCTAACCCTAAACCTAACCCTAACACTAACCCTAGTCCTAACCCTAACCCTAACCCAAACACTTACACTAACCCTAAGCCAAACCCTAACCCTAAATCAAACCCTAACCATAACCCTAACCCTAACCCGAACCCAAACCCGAACCCTAACCCTAACCCTAACTGAAATACTTATCCTAAACCTAACCCTAACCCTAATGCTAACCCTAAACTTAACCTTAACCCTTACCCAAACCCAAACTCTAAACATAACTCTAATCGGAACCCTAACACTAACCCTAATCCTAACCCTAACCCTAACCATAACCCCAATCCAAAACCTCACCCTAACCCTAACTCTAACCCAAAGCCTAACCTAAACCTAACTCTAAACCAAACCCAAACCGTAACCCTAAACCTAACTCTAACCCAAACCCTAACCTAACCCTAAACCTAACCCTAACTCAAACCCTAACTCTAACACTAACCCAAACCCTAACCCTAACACTAACCCAAACCATAACCCAAATAATAACCCTAATCCTAACCCTAACCTTAACCCTCATCCTTATCCTAACCCTAACCCTAACTCTAATTCTAAACCTTACCCTAACCCTAACCCTAACCCTAACCCTAACCCTAACCCTAACACAAAACCAAACCCTAATTTTAACACAAACCCTAACCCTAATCCTAACTCCAACCCTAAACCTAACCCAAACCCTAACCCTAATCCTAACCCGAACCCAAACCCTAACCCTAACCCTAACCCTAACCCTAATCCTAACCCTAACCCTAACCCTAATCCTAGTCCTAACCCTAACCCTAACCCTAACCCTAACCTTAACCCTTACCCAAACCCAAACTCTAAACCTAACTCTAATCAGAACCCTAACCCTAACCCTAACCCTAACGCTAGCCCTAACCATAACCCTAACCCTAACCGTAAAGCTAAACCTAACCCTAACCCTAACCCTAACCGTAACACTAAACCTAACCGAAAACCTAAAGCCTAAACCTAATGCTAACCCTAACCCTAACCCTAAAACAAAACCTAACCCTAAACGTAACTTTAACCGAAACCCTAACCCTAACCCTAAACCAAACCCTAATCTTAACACAAACCCTAACCCTAATCCTAACCCTAATCGTAACCCTAACTCAAACGTTAACCCTAACCCTAATCCTAAAACTAATGCTAACCCTAAACATAACCCTAACCCTAGTCGTAACCCTAACCCTAACCCAAACCCTAACACTAACCCTAACCCTAACCCTAACCCTAAATCAAACCCTAAACCTAACCCTAACCCTAACCTTAACCTAAACCTAACCCTAACTGAAACACTAATCCTAAACCTAACCCTAACCCTAATGCTAACCCTAAACCTAATTCAAACTCAAACCCTAACCCTAATCCTAACCCGAACCCAAACCCTAACCCTAACCCTAAACCTAACGCAAAATATAACCCAAACCGAAACCCTAACCCTAACCCTAAACCTAACCCTAAACCCTAACCCTAACACTTACCCTAACCATAACCCAAACCTAAACACAAACCCTAAACCTAATCCTAACCCTAAAACTAACCCTAATCCTAGTCCTATCCCTAACCCTAAACGTAACCCTAACCCTAACCTTAACCCTTACCCAAACCCAAACTCTAAACCTAACTCTAATCGGAACCCTAACCCTAACCCTAATCCTAACCCTAACCCTAACCATAACCCTAATCCAACACCTCACCCTAACCCTAACTCTAACCCAAACTCTAACCTAGACCAAACTCTAAACCAAACCAAAACCCTAACCCTAACCCTAACTCTAACCCAAACACTAACCTAACCCTAAACCTAACCCTAACTCAAACCCTCACTCTAACACTAACCCAAACCGTAACCCTAACCCTAACCCAAACCATAACCCAAATAATAACCCTAATCCTAACCCTAACACTAACCCTCATCCTTATCCTAACCCTAACCCTAACCCTAACCCTAACCCTAACGCTAATTCTAACCCTAACCCTAAACCTAAACCTAACCCTAACCCAAACCCAAACCCTAATCTTAACACAAACCCTAACCTTAATCCTAACCCTAACCCTAACCCTAACCCAAACACTAACCCTAATCCTAACCCTAACCCTAACCCTAACCCAAACCCTAACCCTAACCCTGACCCTAACCCAAAACCTAACCCTAACCCTAACCCTAACCCTAACCATAACCCAAACCCTAACCATAACCCTAATCCTAACCCTAATGCTAACCCTAAACCTAACCCTAACACTAACCCTAGTCCTAACCCTAACCCTAACCCAAACCCTTACACTAACCCTAAGCCTAACCCTAACCCTAAATCAAACCCTAACCATAACCCTAGCCCTAACCCGAACCCAAACCCGAACCCTAACCCTAACCCTAACTGAAATACTTATCCTAAACCTAACCCTAACCCTAATGCTAACCCTAAACCTAATTCAAACTCAAACCCTAACCCTAATCCTAACCCTAAACCTAACCTTAACCCTTACCCAAACCCAAACTCTAAACATAACTCTAATCGGAACCCTAACCCTAACCCTAATCCTAACCCTAACCCTAACCATAACCCTAATCCAAAACCTCACCCTAACCCTAACTCTAACCCAAAGCCTAACCTAACCCTAACTCTAAACCAAACCCAAACCATAACCCTAACCCTAACTCTAACCCAAACCCAAACTAACCCTAAACCTAACCCTACCTCAAACCCTAACTCTAACACTAACCCAAACCCTAAACATAACACTAACACAAACCATAACCCAAATAATAACCCTAATCCTAACCATAACCTTAACCCTCAACCTTATCCTAACCCTAACCCTAACCCTAATTCTAAACCTTACCCTAACCCTAACCCTAACCCTAACCCTAACCCTAACACAAACCCAAACACTAATTTTAACACAAACCCTAACCCTAATCCTAACTCCAACCCTAAACCTAACCCAAACCTTAACCCTAACCCTAACCCTAACCCAAACCCTAACCCTAACCCTAAACCTAACCCTAACACTAACCCTAGTCCTAACCCTAACCCTAACCCAAACCCTAAGAATAACCCTAACCCTAACCCTAACCATAAATCAAACCCTAAACCTAACCCTAACCCTAACGTTAACCCTAACCCTAACCCTAACCCTAACTGAAACACTAATCCTAAACCTAACCCTAACCTAATGCTAACCCTAAACCTAATTCAAACTTAAACCCTAACCCTAATCCTAACCCGAACCCAAACCCTAAACCTAACCCTAAACCTAACGCAAAATATAACCCAAACCGAAACCCTAACCCTAAGCCTAAACCTAACCCTAAACCCTAACCCTAACACTTACCCTAACCATAACCCAAACCTAAACACAAAACCTAACCCTAATCCTAACCCTAACCCTAACCCTAACCCTAATCCTAACCCTAAACCAAACCCTAATCTTAACACAAACCCTAACCCTAATCCTAACCCTAACCGTAACCCTAACTCAAACGTTAACCCTAACCCTAACTCTAACCAAAAACCTAACCCTAACCCTAACCCTAACCCAAACCCTAACACTAACCCTAACCCTAACCCTAACCCTAAATCAAACCCTAAACCTATTCCTAAACCTAACCCGAACCCAAACCCTAACCCTAACCCTAACCCTAACTGAAACACTAATCCTAAACCTGACCCGGACCCTAATGCTAACCCTAAACCTAATTCCACCTCAAACCCTAACCCTAATCCTAACCCGACCCCAAACCTTAACCCTAACCCTAAACCTAACCCAAAACATAACCGAAACCGAAACTTTAACCATATCCCTAACCCTAACTCTAAACCCTAACCCTAACACTTACCCTAATCATAACCCAAACCTAAACCCAAACCCTAACCCTAATCCTAACCCTAACCCTAACCCTAATCCTAGTCCTAAACCTAACCCTAACCCTAACCCTAACCCTAACCCTAACCCTAACCTTAACCCTTACCCAAACCCAAACTCTAAACCAAACTCTAATCGGAACCCTAACCCTAACCCTAATCCTAACCCTAACCTTAACCATAACCCTAATCCAACACCTCACGCTAACCCTATCTCTAACCTAAACCCTAACCTAAACCTAACTCTAAACCAAACCCAAACCCTAACCCTAACCCTAACTCTAACCCAAACCCTAACCTAACCCTAAACCTATCACTAATTCAAACCCTAACTCTAACAATAACCCAAACCCTAAACCTAACCCTAACACAAACCATAACCCAAAAAATAACCCTAACCCTAATCCTAACCCTAACCCTAACCTTAACCCTAACCATAATTCTAACCCTAACCCGAACCCTAAACCTAACCCTAACCCTAACCTTAACCCAAACCCAAACCCTAAGCTTAACACAAGCCCTAACCCTAATCCTTACCCTAACCCTAACCCTAACTCAAACCCTAAACCTAACCCTAATCCTAACCCAAACCCTAATCCTAACCCTAACCCTAACCCTAATCCTAACCCTAATGCTAATCCTAAACCTAAACCTAACACTAACCCTCGTCCTAACCCTAACCCTAACCCTAACCCTAACCCTACCCGTCACCCTAACCCAACCCCTCACCCTAACCCTAACCCTAACCCTAACCCTAAGCCTAACCCAAATCCTACACCTAACCCTAATCCTAACCCTAATGCTAACCCTAAACCTAACCCTAACACTAACCCTAGTCCTAACCCTAACCCTAACCCAAATCCTAACACTAACCCTAACCCTAACCCTAACCCTAAATCAAACCCTAAACCTAACCCTAACCCTAACCTTAACCCTAACCCTAACCCTAAATGAAACACTAATCCTAAACCTAACCATAACCTTAATGCTAACCATTAACCTAATTCAAACTCAAACCCTAACCCTAATCCTAATCCGAACCCAAACCCTAACCCTAACCCTAAATCTAGCCCAAAACATAACCCAAACCAAAACCCTAAACCTAACCCTAACCCTAAACTGTAACCCTAACACTTACCCTAACCATAACCCAAACCTAAACACAAACCCTAACCCTAACCCTAACCCTAACCCTAACCCTAAACCAAACCCGAACCCTAACCCTAACCATAACCCAAATAATAACCCTAACCCTAATCCTAACCCTAACCCTAACCTTAACCCTAACCATAATTCTAACCCTAACCCGAACCCTAACCCTAACCCTAACCTTAACCCAAACCCAAACCCTAATCTTAACACAAACCCTAACCCTAATCCTTACCCTAACCCTAACCCTAACTCAAACCGTAAACCTAACCCTAATCCTAACCCAAACCCTAATCCAAACCCTAACCCTAACCCTAATCCTAACCCTAATGCTAATCCTAAACCTAACCCTAACACTAACCCTCGTCCTAACCCTAACCCTAACCCTAAACCTAACCCTAACCGTAACCCTAACCCAAACCCTAACCCTAACCCTAACCCTAACCCTAACCCTAACCCTAACCCTAACCCAAATCCTAAACCTAACCCTAATCCTAACCCTAATGCTAACCCTAAACCTAACCCTAACACTAACCCTAGTCCTAACCCTAACCCTAACCCAAATCCTAACACTAACCCTAAACCTCACCCTAACCCTAAATCAAACCCTAAACCTAACCCTATCCCTAACCTTAACCCTAACCCAAACCCTAACTGAAACACTAATCCTAAACCTAACCATAACCTTAATGCTAACCATAAACCTAATTCAAACTCAAACCCTAACCCTAATCCTAATCCGAACCCAAACCCTAACCCTAACCCTAAATCTAGCCCAAAATATAACCCAAACCAAATCCCTAACCCTAACCCTAACCCTAAACTGTAACCCTAACACTTACCCTAACCATAACCCAAACCTAAACCCAAACCCTAACCCTAACCCTAACCCTAACCCTAACCCTAATCCTAAACCAAACCCTAACCCTAACCCTAAACCTAACCCTAATCCTAACCCTAATGCTAACCCTAAACCTAACCCTAACACTAACCCTCCTCCTAACCCTAACCCTAACCCTATCCATAACCCTAACCGTAACCCTAACCCAAACCCTAACCCTAACCCTAACCCTAACCCTAACCCTAACCCTAACCCAAACCCTAACCCTAACCCTAATCCTAACCCTAATGCTAACCCTAAACCTAACCCTAACACTAAGCCTAGTACTAACCCTAACCCTAACACAAACCCTAACACTAACCCTAAACCTAACCCTAACCCTAAATCAAACCCTAAACCTAACCCTAACACTAACCTTAACCCTAACCCTAACCCTAACTGAAACACTAATCCTAAACCTAACCCTAACCCTAATGCTAACCCTAAACTTAATTCAAACTCAAACCCTAACCCTAATCCTAATCCAAACCCAAACCCTAACCCTAACCCTAAACCTAGCCCAAAACATAACCCAAACCGAAACCCTAACCCTAACCCTAACCCTAACCCTAACCCTAACCCTAACCGTAAATCTAAACCTAACCATAACCCTAACCCTAACCCTAAACCTAACCAAACCTAAACCGTAACCCAAACCCTAATCCTAACCCTAATCCTAACACTAAAACTAACCGAAAACCTAAACCCTAAACCTAATCCTAACCCTAACCCTAACCCTAAAACAAAACCTAACCCTAAACGTAACTTTAACCCAAACCCTAACCCTAACCCTAAACCAAACCCTAATCTTAACACCAACCCTAACCCTAATCCTAACCCTAACCGTAACCCTAACTCAAACGTTTACCCTAACCCTAACCCTAACCCAAACCCTAACACTAACCCTAACCCTAACCTAAACCCAAACCCTAACCCTAACCCTAATCCTAAAACTAATGCTAACCCTAAACCTAACCCTAACCCTAGTCGTAATCCTATCCCTAACCCAAACCCTAACACTAACCCTAACCCAAACCCTAACCCTAAATCAAACCCTAAACCTAACCCTAACCCCAACCTTAATCTAACCCTAACCCTAACCCTAACCCTAACCCTAACCCTAATGCTAAAACAAAACCTAATTCAAACTCAAACCCTAACCCTAATCCTAACCCGAACCCAAAACCTAACCCTAACCCTAAACCTAACCCAAAATATAACCCAACCCGAAACCGTAACCCTAACCCTAACCCTAACCCAAACCCTAACCCTAACCCTAACCCTAACTGAAATACTTAACCTAAACCTAACCCTAACCCTAATGCTAACCCTAAACCTAATTCAAACTTAAACCCTAACCCTAATCCTAACCCTAAACCTAACCTTAACCCTTACCCAAACCCAAACTCTAAACATAACTGTAATCGGAACCCTAACCCTAACACTAATCCTAACCCTAACCCTAACCATAACCCTAATCCAACACCTCACCCTAACCCTAACTCTAACCCAAAGCCTAACCTAACCCTAACTCTAAACCAAACCCAAACCGTAACCCTAACCCTAACTCTAACCTTAACCCAAACGCTAACCGTAAACCTAACCCTAACCCAAACCCTAACCCTAACCCAAACCCTAACCCTAATCCTAACCCTAACCCTAACCCAAACCCTAACACTAACCATAACCCTAACCCTAACCCTAACCCTAACTCAAACCCTATC
>JAJHUQ010000037.1:6767500-6790000 GCA_035773235.1 Eospalax fontanierii | reverse complement strand
CCTAACCCTAACCATAACCATAACCATAACCCAAAAACTAACCCTAACCCTAACCCAAAGCATAACACTAACCCTAACCCTAACCCAAACCCTAACCCTAATGGTAATTCTAATCCTAACCCTAATGCTAACCCTAACTCAAATCCTAACCCTAACCCAAACCCTAACCCTAACACTAACCCTAACCCTGATCCTAAACCTAACCCTAACCCAAACGCTAACCCTAAACATAACCCAAACCAAAACCCTAAAACGAACCCTAATCCTAACCCGAACCGCAACCTTAACCATAATGCTAACCCAAACCTTAAACCTAACCTAATCCTAAACCTTACGCTAACCCTAATCCTAACCATAAACCTAACCCTAATCCAAACCCAATCCCTAATCCTAACCCTAACCCTAAACCAAAACCTAAACCTAACCCTAACCCTAACACTAACCCTAACTCAAACCCTAACCCTAACCCTAACTCTAACCCTAAACCTAACAGTAAACCTAACCCGAAGCCTTTTTCTAACTCTAACCCTAACCCAAAAATAACCCTAACTCTAACCCAAACCCAAACACTAGCCCTAACCCTAACCCTAACCCAAAACCTAACCCTAACCCTATTCCTAAACCTTACCCTAAACGTAACCTTAACCCAAACCCTAATGCAAACCCTAACCCTAAACCTAACCATAAACCAAACACTAACCCAAACCCTAACCCTAACCCAAATCCTAACCCTAACACTAACCCTAACCCTAATCCTAAACCTAACCCTAACCCTAACCCAAAAAGTAAACCTAAACCTACCCCTAACCCTAACACAAACCCTAACCCTAACCCAAACCCTAACCCTAAACCTAAACCTAACTCTAATCCTAACCCTTACCCTAACCCAAAAACTAACCCTAACACTAACCCAAACCCAAACCCTAGCCCTAACCCAAATTCTAATCCTAACCCTAACCCTAACCCAAAACCCAACGCTAATCCTATTCCTAATCCTTACCCTAACCGTAACCTTAACCCAAACCCTAACCCAAACCTAACCCTAAACCTAACCCTAACCCAAACGCTAACCCAAACCCTAACCCTTACCCAAATACTAACCTTAACACTAACCCTAACCCTAATCCTAAACCTAACACTAACCCTAACCCAAAAAGTAAGCCTAAACCTAACCCTAACACAACCCTAAACCTAACCCTAAACCTAAACCTAATGCCTAACCCCTAACAACAAACGTTAACCCAAACCCTAAACTTAAGCCTAACCCAATCCCAAAAGCTAAACCTAATCCTAACCGTAATCCAAACCCTAACCCTAACGCTAATCCTAACCCTAACCCTAAACCTAACCCTATTCCTTACCCTAACCCTAACCCTAACCTTAACCCAAACCGTAACCCTAACCCTAACCGTAAACTTAACACTAACCCTAAACTTAACCCTAAATCTAACCCAAATCCAAACCTTAAACTTAACCCTAATCGTAACCCTAACCCTAACACTAACCCTAACCCAAACCGTAAACTTAACACTAACCCTAACCATAACACTAACCCAAATCAAAACCTAAACCTAACCCTAAACCAAACCCTAAACTTAACCCTAACCCTAACCCTAAGCCTAACCCTAACAATAACCCTAACAAACCCTAACCTAACCATCACCCTAACCCAAACCCTAACCATAACCCTAACCATAACCCTAATGAAACCATAACACTAACCCTAACGTTTACCCTAACGCTAAACCTATACCTAACTTAAACTCAAAAACTAACCCTAACCCTAAACCTAACCCAAAACTTAACCCTAAACCTAACCCTAACCCTAATCATAATTATAACCCGAATGCAAACCATAACCCTAACCGTAAACCCAGCCCAAAACCTAAACCTAACCTAAACCTAACCCTAAACCAAACCCTAACTCTAACCCTAAACCTAACCCTAAATCTAATCCTAACCCTATCCCTAACCCTAACCCTAACCCCAACCCAAAGCCTAAACCTAACCCAAAACCAAACTCTATCCCTAACCATAACCCTAACCCTAACCCTAACCCAAAACCTAACCCTAACACTAACCCTAACCCTGATCCTAAACCTAACACTAACCCTAACCCAAACCCTAACCCTAACACTATCACTAACCCTAACACTAACTCAAACGCTAACCCTAATCCTAACCCAAAACAAAACCCTAACCTTAACCCTAATCCTTACCCTAACCCTAACCCTAACCCTAACCCAAACCTTAAATCTAACCTAATCCTAATTCTAACCCTAACCCTAATCGTAACCATAAACCTAACCCTAACGCAATCCCAACCCCTAACCCTAACCCTAACCCTAAGGCAAAACGTAACCCTAAACCTAATCCTAAACCTAATCCTAAACCTAACAGAAACCCAACCCCTAAACCTAACCCTAATCATAACCCTAACCCTAATCCTAAACCTATCCATAAACCTAAAACAAACCCAAAGCCTAACACTAACCCTAACCCTAACTCTAACCCTAACCGAAACCCAAACCCTAACCCTAACCCTAACCCTAACCCAAACTCTAACCCTAACCCTAACCCTAACCCTAAAACTAACCCAAACCCTAACCCTAACACTAACCCTAACCCTGATCCTAAACCTAACACTAACCCTAACCCAAACCCTAATCCTAACACTATCACTAACCCTAACACTAACCCAAACTCTAACCCTAAGCCTAACCGAAACCAATACCCTAACTCTAACACTAATCCTAACCCTAAACCTAACCCTAACCCTAAAACTAAACCTAAAGCAAACCTTAAACCTAACCTAATCCTAACCCTAACCCTATCCTTAATCCTAACCATAAACCTAATCCTAACCCAAACCCAAACCCTAACCCTAAACCTAACCCTAACCCAAACCCTAACCCTAACCCTAACCCTAACCTAAGAACTAACCCTAACCCTAACCCTAACCCAAATCCTAACCCTCACCCAACCCCTAACCCTAACTCTAACCTTAACCCAAAACCTAACCCTAAACCTAACCCGAAGCCTTCTCCTAACCCTAACCCACACCCAAAAAAAAACCCTAACCCTAAACCAAAACCTAACCCTAATCTCACCCTAACCCTAAACCAAACCCTAACACTATACCAAACCCTTATCCTAAACCTAACCCTAAACCCTAATCCTAACCCTTACCCTAACCCAAGAACTAACCCTAACCCTAACCCTAACCCAAACCCTAACCCTAACCCGAACACTAACCCTATCCCTAACCCTAACCCTAACCCTAACCCTAACCTAACCCTAACCCTATTCCTAACCCTTACACTAACCGTAACCTTAACCCAAACCGAAACCCAAACCCTAACCCTAAACCTAACCCTAACCCAAACCCTAACCGAAACCCTAAATCTAACATTAACCCTAACACTAACCCTAACCCTAATCCTAAACTTAACCCTAACCCTAACACAAACCCTAACCCTAACCCTAACCCTAACCATAAACCTAATCCCTAACCCCTAACAACAAACGTTAACCCAAACCCTAATCCTATGCCTAACCCAATCCCAAACCCTAAACCTAATCCTAACCCTAAAACAAACTCTAACCGTAACTCTAATCCTAACCCTAACCCTAACCCTAAACCTAACAGTAACCCAAACCCCATCACTAACCCTAACCCTAACCCTAACCCTAACCTTAACCCAAACATTAAACCTAAACCTAACCCTATCCCAAACCCTAACCCTAACCCTAATCCTAAACCTAATACTAACCTGAACCAAACCCTAACCCTAACCCTAACCCTAACCCAAAACCTAAACCCAACGCTAACCCAAACCCTAAACCAAACGCTAACCCTAACCCTAAACCTAACACTAAACCTAACCCTAACCCTAACCCAAAAACTAAATCTAACCCTAACCCAAACCCTAACCCTAACCCTAACCCTAACCCAAACCCTAACCCTAATACTAAACCTAACCCTAACCCTAACCCAAAAAGTAAACCTAAACCTAACCCTAACCCTAACCCTAACATAAACCCTAACCCTAAACCTAACCCTAACCCTAATCCTAACCCTTACCCTAACCCAAAAACTAACCCTAACCCTAACCCTAACCCAAACCCTAACCCTAACCCAAATCCTAATCCTAAACCTAATCCTAAATCTAACCCTAACCCAAAAAGTAAACCTAAACCTAACCTTAACCCTAACCCTAACCCAAACCCTAACCCTAAACCTAACCCTAACCCAAACCCTAACCCAAACCCTAACCCTAACCCTAACACTAAACCTAACCCTAATCCTAAACCTAACCCTAACCCTAACCCAAAAAGTAAACCTAAACCTAACCCTAACCCAATCCCAAACCCTAAACCTAACCCTAACCCTAATCCAAACCCTAACCCTAACGCTAATCCTAACCCTAACCCTAAAACTAGTCCGATTCCTTACCCTAACCCTAGCCCTAACCTTAACCCAAACCAGAACCCTATCCCTAATACTAACCCAAACGCAAACCCTAACCCTAACCCTAATCCTAAACCTAATACTAACCTTAACCAAACCCTAACCCTAACCGTAACCCTAACCCAAAACCTAAACCTAACCCTAACCCAAACCCTAAACCAAACGCTAACCCTAACCCTAAACCTAACCCTAAACCTAACCCTAACCCAAAAACTAAACCTAACCCTAACCCAAACCCTAACCCTAACCCTAACCCAAACCCTAACCCTAACCCAAATCCTAAACCTAACACTAGCCCTAACCCTAATTCTAAACCTAACCCTAACCCTAACCTAAAAAGTAAACCTAAACCTAACCCTAACCCTAACCCTAATACAAACCCTAACCCTAAAACTAACCCTAACCCTAATCCTAACCCTTACCCTAACCCAAAAACTAACCCTAACCCTAACCCTAACCCTAACCCAAACCCTAACCCTAACCCAAATCCTAATCCTAAACCTAACCCTAACCCTAACCCTAACCCAAAAAGTAAATCTAAACCTAACCCTAACCCTAACCTAAACACTAACCCTAAGCCAAACCCTAGCCCTAAACCTAACCCTAACCCTAATCCTAACCCTTACCCTAACCCAAAAACTAACCCTAACCCTAAACCTAACCCAAACCCTAACCCTAACCCAATTCCTAATCCTTACCCTAAACTTAACCCAAAACCTAACCATAACCCTATTCCTAACCCTTACTCTAACCGTAACCTTAACCCAAACCCTAACCCTAACCCTAACCCTAACCCTTACCCTAACCCAAACCCTAACCCTAAACCAAACCCTAACCCAAACTCTAACCCAAACCCTAACCCTAACCCAAATCCTAACCCTAACCCTAACCGTAACCCTAATACTAAACCTAACTCTAACCCAAACCCAAAAAGTAATCCTAAAGCTAAGCCTAACCCTAAACCAAAACCTAACCCTAACCTTAACCCTAACCCTAAACCTAATCCCTGACCCCTAACAACAAACGTTAACCCAAACCCTCAACCTAAGCCTAACCCAATCCCAAACCCTAACCCTAAACCTAACCCTAACACAAACCCTAAACATAACGCTAATCCTTACCCTAATCCTAACCCTAAACCTAAACCTAAACTTATTTTTACCCTAACCCTATCCCTAACCTTAACCCAAACCGTAACCCTAACCCTAACCCTAACCCTAACCCTAACCCAAACCCTAAACCAAACGCTAACCCTAACCCTAAACCTAACCCTAAACCTAACCCTAACCCTAACCCAAAAACTAAACCTAACCCTAACCCAAACCCTAACCCTAACCCTAACCCTAACCCAAACCCTAACCCTAACCCAAATCCTAAACCTAACACTAGCCCTAACCCTAATTCTAAACCTAACCCTAACCCTAACCCAAAAAGTAAACCTAAACCTAACCCTAACCCTAACCCTAACCCTAACCCTAATCCTTACCCTAATCCTAACCCTAAACCTAAACCTAAACTTATTTTTACCCTAACCCTATCCCTAACCTTAACCCAAACCGTAACCCTAACCCTAACCGTAAACTTAACCTTAACCCTAACCCAAACCCTAAACCAAACGCTAACCCTAACCCTAAACCTAACCCTAAACCTAACCCTAACCCTAACCCAAAAACTAAACCTAACCCTAACCCAAACCCTAACCCTAACCCTAACCCTAACCCAAACCCTAACCCTAACCCAAATCCTAAACCTAACACTAGCCCTAACCCTAATTCTAAACCTAACCCTAACCCTAACCCAAAAAGTAAACCTAAACCTAACCCTAACCCTAACCCTAACCCAAACCCTAACCCTAAACCTAACCCTAACCCTAATCCTAACCCTTACCCTAACCCAAAAACTAACCCTAACCCTAACCCTAACCCTAACCCAAACCCTAACCCTAACCCAAATCCTAATCCTAAACCTAACCCTAACCCTAACCCTAACCCAAAAAGTAACCCTAAACCTAACCCTAACCCTAACCTAAACACTAACCCTAAGCCAAACCCTAGCCCTAAACCTAACCCTAACCCTAATCCTAACCCTTTCCCTAACCCAAAAACTAACCCTAACCCTAAACCTAACCCAAACCCTAACCCTAACCCAAATCCTAATCCTTACCCTAACCTTAACCCAAAACCTAACCATAACCCTATTCCTAACCCTTACTCTAACCGTAACCTTACCCAAATCCTAACCCTAACCCTAACCCTAACTCTTACCCTAACCCAAACCCTAACCCTAAACCAAATCCTAACCCAAACTCTATCCCAAACCCTAACCCTAACCCAAACCCTAACCCTAACCCTAGCCGTAACCCTAATACTAAACCTAACTCTAACACAAACCCAAAAAGTAAACCTAAACCTAAGGCTAACCGTAGCCCAAACCCTAACCCTAACCTTAACCGTAACCCTAAACCTAATCCCTAACCCCTTACAACAAACTTTAACCCAAACCGTAAACCTAAGCCTAACCCAATCCCAAACCCTAAACCTAATCCTAACCCTAATCGAAACCCTAACCATAACGCTAATCCTTACCCTAATGCTAACCCTAACCCTAAATCTAAACTTATTTTTACCCTAACCCTATCCCTAACCTTAACCCAAACCGTAACCCTAACCCTAACCGTAAACTTAACCTTAAACCTAACCCAAACCCTAAACCAAACGCTAACCCTAACCCTAAACCTAACCCTAAACCTAACCCTAACCCTAACCCAAAAACTAAACCTAACCCTAACCCAAAACCTAAACCTAACCCTAACCCTAACCCTAACACTAACCCTAACCCTAACCCTAACCCTAACCCTAATCCTAACCCTATACATAACCCTAACCCTAAGCCCAACCCAAAACCTAAACCTAACCCTAACCCTAACCCTAACCCTAACCCTAACCCTAATAATAACCCTAACCCTAAACCTAACAGAAACCCAAACCTAAACATAACCCTAATCGTAACCCTAACCCTAACCCTAACCCTATCCATAACCCTAAGACAAATCCAAACCCTAACACTAACCCTAACCCTAACCCGAACCCTAAACGAAACGCAAACATTAAACCTAACACTAACCCAAACTCTAACCCTAAACCTAACCCTAACACTAACACTAACACTAACCCTGATCCTAAACCTAACACTAACCCTAACCCAAACCCTAACCCTAACCCTAACCCAAACCTTAAACCTAACCCTAAACCTAACCCTAACCCTAACCCAAAAACTAAACCTAACCCTAACCCAAACCCTAACCCTAACCCTAACCCACACCCTAACCCTAACCCAAATCCTAAACCTAACACTAGCCCTAACCCTAATTCTAAACCTAACCCTAACCCTAACCTAAAAAGTAAACCTAAACCTAACCCTAACCCTAACCCTAATACAAACCCTAGCCCTAAAACTAACCCTAACCCTAATCCTAACCCTTACCCTAACCCAAAAACTAACCCTAACCCTAACCCTAACCCTAACCCAAACCCTAACCCTAACCCAAATCCTAATCCTAAACCTAACCCTAACCCTAACCCTAACCCAAAAAGTAAAGTTAAACCTAACCCTAACCCTAACCTAAACACTAACCCTAAGCCAAACCCTAGCCCTAAACCTAACCCTAACCCTAATCCTAACCCTTACACTAACCCAAAAACTAACCCTAACCCTAAACCTAACCCAAACCCTAACCCTAACCCAATTCCTAATCCTTACCCTAAACTTAACCCAAAACCTAACCATAACCCTATTCCTAACCCTTACTCTAACCGTAACCTTAACCCAAACCCTAACCCTAACCCTAACCCTAACCCTTACCCTAACCCAAACCCTAACCCTAAACCAAACCCTAACCCAAACTCTAACCCAAACCCTAACCCTAACCCAAATCCTAACCCTAACCCTAACCGTAACCCTAATACTAAACCTAACTCTAACCCAAACCCAAAAAGTAAACCTAAACCTAAGCCTAACGCTAAACCAAAACCTAACCCTAACCTTAACCCTAACCCTAAACCTAATCCCTAACCCCTTACAACAAACGTTAACCCAAACCCTAAACCTAAGCCTAACCCAATCCCAAACCCTAAACCTAATCCTAACCCTAATCCAAACCCTAAACATAACGCTAATCCTTACCCTAATCCTAACCCTAAACCTAAACCTAAACTTATTTTTACCCTAACCCTATCCCTAACCTTAACCCAAACCGTAACCCTAACCCTAACCCTAACCCTAACCCTAACCCAAACCCTAAACCAAACGCTAACCCTAACCCTAAACCTAACCCTAAACCTAACCCTAACCCTAACCCAAAAACTAAACCTAACCCTAACCCAAACCCTAACCCTAACCCTAACCCTAACCCAAACCCTAACCCTAACCCAAATCCTAAACCTAACACTAGCCCTAACCCTAATTCTAAACCTAACCCTAACCCTAACCCAAAAAGTAAACCTAAACCTAACCCTAACCCTAACCCTAACCCTAACCCTAACCCTAATCCTTACCCTAATCCTAACCCTAAACCTAAACCTAAACTTATTTTTACCCTAACCCTATCCCTAACCTTAACCCAAACCGTAACCCTAACCCTAACCGTAAACTTAACCTTAACCCTAACCCAAACCCTAAACCAAACGCTAACCCTAACCCTAAACCTAACCCTAAACCTAACCCTAACCCTAACCCAAAAACTAAACCTAACCCTAACCCAAACCCTAACCCTAACCCTAACCCTAACCCAAACCCTAACCCTAACCCAAATCCTAAACCTAACACTAGCCCTAACCCTAATTCTAAACCTAACCCTAACCCTAACGCAAAAAGTAAACCTAAACCTAACCCTAACCCTAACCCTAACCCAAACCCTAACCCTAAACCTAACCCTAACCCTAATCCTAACCCTTACCCTAACCCAAAAACTAACCCTAACCCTAACCCTAACCCTAACCCAAACCCTAACCCTAACCCAAATCCTAATCCTAAACCTAACCCTAACCCTAACCCTAACCCAAAAAGTAAACCTAAACCTAACCCTAACCCTAACCTAAACACTAACCCTAAGCCAAACCCTAACCCTAAACCTAACCCTAACCCTAATCCTAACCCTTTCCCTAACCCAAAAACTAACCCTAACCCTAAACCTAACCCAAACCCTAACCCTAACCCAAATCCTAATCCTTACCCTAACCTTAACCCAAAACCTAACCATAACCCTATTCCTAACCCTTACTCTAACCGTAACCTTACCCAAATCCTAACCCTAACCCTAACCCTAACCCTTACCCTAACCCAAACCCTAACCCTAAACCAAACCCTAACCCAAACTCTAACCCAAACCCTAACCCTAACCCAAATCCTAACCCTAACACTAACCGTAACCCTAATACTAAACCTAACTCTAACACAAACCCAAAAAGTAAACCTAAACCTAAGCCTAACCCTAACCCAAACCCTAACCCTAACCTTAACCCTAACCCTAAACCTAATCCCTAACCCCTTACAACAAACTTTAACCCAAACCGTAAACCTAAGCCTAACCCAATCCCAAACCCTAAACCTAATCCTAACCCTAATCGAAACCCTAACCATAACGCTAATCCTTACCCTAATGCTACCCCTCACCCTAAATCTAAACTTATTTTTACCCTAACCCTATCCCTACCCTTAACCCAAACCGTAACCCTAACCCTAACCGTAAACTTAACCTTAAACCTAACCCAAACCCTAAACCAAACGCTACCCCTAACCCTAAACCTAACCCTAAACCTAACCCTAACCCTAACCCAAAAACTAAACCTAACCCTAACCCAAACCCTAACCCTAACCCTAACCCTAACCCAAACCCTAACCCTAACCCTAACCCTAACCCTAACCCTAATCCTAACCCTATACATAACCCTAACCCTAAGCCCAACCCAAAACCTAAACCTAACCCTAACCCTAACCCTAACCCTAACCCTAACCCTAACCCTAATAATAACCCTAACCCTAAACCTAACAGAAACCCAAACCTAAACATAACCCTAATCGTAACCCTAACCCTAACCCTAACCCTATCCATAACCCTAAGACAAATCCAAACCCTAACACTAACCCTAACCCTAACCCGAACCCTAAACGAAACGCAAACATTAAACCTAACACTAACCCAAACTCTAACCCTAAACCTAACCCTAACACTAACACTAACACTAACCCTGATCCTAAACCTAACACTAACCCTAACCCAAACCCTAACCCTAACCCTAACCCAAACCTTAAACCTAACCTAATCCTAACCCTAACCCTAACCCTAATCCTAACCATAAACCAAACCCTAACGCGAACCCCAACCCTACCCCTAACCCTAACCCTCCCCCTAACCCAAACCGAAACCCTAACCCTAATCCTAACCATAACCCTAAACCTATAAGAAACCCAAACCCTAAACCTAACCCTAATCGTAACCCTAACCCTAACCCTATCAATAACCCTAACACAAACCCAAAACCTAACACTAAACCTAACCCTAACCCTAACCCTAACCCAAACCGAAACCCAAACCCTAAACCTAACCCTAACCCTAACCCTAACCCTAACCCAAAACCTAACCCTAACACTAACCCTAAACCTGATCCTAAACCTAACACTAACCCTAAACCAATCTCTATCCCTAACACTATCACTAACCCTAACACTAACCCAAACGCTAACCCTAACCCTAACCAAAACCGAAACCCTAAACCTAACCCTAATCCTAACGCTAAACCTAACCCTAACCCTTACCCTAACCATAACCCAAACCTTAAACTTAACCTAATCCTAACCCTAACCCTAACCCTAATCCTAACCATAAACCTAAACCTAACCCAAATCCAACCCCTAACCCTAAACTTAACCCTAACCCAAACCCTAACCCTAACCCTAACCCTAACCCTAACTCAAAGCCTAACCCTAACCATAACCCAAGAACTAACCCTAACCCTAACCCTAACCCAAACCCTAACCCTCATCCAAACCCTAACCCTAAACCTAAACCTAACACTAACCCTAACCCAAACCCTAACCCTAACCTTAACCCTAACCCTAAACCTAATCCCTAACCCCTTACAACAAACGTTAACCCAAACCCTAAACCTAAGCCTAACCCAATCCCAAACCCTAAACCCAATCCTAACCCTAATCGAAACCCTAACCATAACGCTAATCCTTACCCTAATGCTAACCCTAACCCTAAACCTAAACTTATTTTTACCCTAACCCTATCCCTAACCTTAACCCAAACCGTAACCCTAACCCTAACCGTAAACTTAACCTTAAACCTAACCCAAACCCTAAACCAAACGCTAACCCTAACCCTAAACCTAACCCTAAACCTAACCCTAACCCTAACCCAAAAACTAAACCTAACCCTAACCCAAACCCTAACCCTAAACCTAACCCTAACCCAAACCCTAACCCTCACCCTAACCCTAACCCTAATCCTAACCCTATACATAACCCTAACCCTAAGCCCAACCCAAAACCTAAACCTAACCCTAACCCTAACCCTAACCCTAACCCTAACACTAACCCTAAACCTAATCCTAAACCTAACCCTAACCCTAACCCAAAAAGTAAACCTAAACTTAACCCTAACCCAATCCCAAACCCTAAACCTAACCCTAACCCTAATCCAAACCCTAACCCTAACGCTAATCCTAAGCCTAACCCTAAAACTAGTCCTATTCCTTACCCTAACCCTAACCCTAACCTTAACCCAAACCATAACCCTAACCCTAAAACTAACCCAAACGCAAACCCTAACCCTAACCCTAATCGTAAACCTAATACTAACCTTAACCAAACCCTAACCCTAACCGTAACCCTAACCCAAAACCTAAACCTAACCCTAACCCAAACCCTAAACCAAACGCTAACCCTAACCCTAAACCTAACCCTAAACCTAACCCTAACCCTAACCCAAAAACTAAACCTAACCCTAACCCAAACCCTAACCCTAACCCTAACCCTAACCCAAACCCTAACCCTAACCCAAATCCTAAAACTAACACTAGCCCTAACCCTAATTCTAAACCTAACCCTAACCCTAACCCAAAAAGTAAACCTAAACCTAACCCTAACCCTAACCCTAACCCAAACCCTAATCCTAAACCTAACCCTAACCCAAATCATAACCCTTACCCTAACCCAAAAACTAACCCTAACCCTAACCCTAACCCAAACCCTAACCCTAACCCAAATCCTAATCCTAAACCTAACCCTAACCCTAACCCTAACCCAAAAAGTAAATCTAAACCTAACCCTAACCCTAATCCTAACCATTACCCTAACCAAAAACTAACCCTAACCCTAAACCTAACCCAAACCCTAACCCTAACCCAAATCCTAATCCTTTCCCTAACCTTAACCCATAACCTAACCATAACCCTATTCCTAACCCTTACTCTAACCGTAACCTTAACCCAAATCCTAACCCTAACCATAACCCTAACCCTTAGCCTAACCCAAACCCTAACCCTAAACCAAACCCTAACCCAAACTCTAACCCAAACCCTAACCCTAACCCAAATCCTAACCCTAACCCTAACCGTAACCCTAATACTAAACCTAACTCTAACCCAAACCCAAAAAGTAAACCTAAACCTAAGCCTAACCCTAACCCAAACCCTAACCCTAACCCTAAACCTAATCCCTAACCCCTTACAACAAACGTTAACCCAAACCCTAAACCTAAGCCTAACTCAATCCCAAACCCTAAACCTAATCCTAACCCTAATCCAAACCCTAACCATAACGCTAATCCTTACCCTAATTCTAACCCTAACCCTAAACCTAAACTTATTTTTACCCTAACCCTATCCCTAACCTTAACCCAAACCCTAACCCTAACCCTAACCGTAAACTTAACCTTAACCCTAACCCAAACCCTAAACCAAACGCTAACCCTAATCCTAAACCTAACCCTAAACCTAACCCTAACCCTAACCCAAAAACTAAACCTAACCCTAACCCAAACCCTAACCCTAACCCTAACCCTAACACAAACCCTAACCCTAACCCAAATCCTAAACCTAACACTAGCCCTAACCCTAATTCTAAACCTAACCCTAACCCTAACCCAAAAAGTAAACCTAAACCTAACCCTAACCCTAACCCTAACCCAAACCCTAACCCTAAACCTAACCCTAACCCTAATCCTAACCCTTACCCTGACCCAAAAACTAACCCTAACCCTAACCCTAACCCTAACCCAAACCCTAACCCTAACCCAAATCCTAATCCTAAGCCTAACCCTAACCCTAACCCTAACCCAAAAAGTAAACCTAAACCTAGCCCTAACCCTAACCTAAACACTAACCCTAAGCCAAATCCTAGCCCTAAACCTAACCCTAACCCTAATCCTAACCCTTTCCCTAACCCAAAAACTAACCCTAACCCTAAACCTAACCCAAACCCTAACCCTAACCCAAATCCTAATCCTTACCCTAACCTTAACCCAAAACCTAACCATAACCCTATTCCTAACCCTTACTTTAACCGTAACCTTAACCCAAATCCTAACCCTAACCCTAACCCTAACCCTTACCCTAACCCAAACCCTAACCCTATACCAAACCCTAAACCAAACTCTAACCCAAACCCTAACCCTAACACAAATCCTAACCCTAACACTAACCGTAACCCTAATACTAAACCTAACTCTAACCCAAACCCAAAAAGTAAACCTAAACCTAAGCCTAACCCTAACATAAACCCTAACCCTAACCTTAACCCTAACCCTAAACCTAATCCCTAACCCCTTACAACAAACGTTAACCCAAACCCTAAACCTAAGCCTAACCTAAATCCCAAACCCTAAACCTAATCCTAACCCTAATCCAAACCCTAACCATAACGCTAATCCTTACCCTAATGCTAACCCTAACCCTAAATCTAAACTTATTTTTACCCTAACCCTATCCCTAACCTTAACCCAAACCATAACCCTAACCCTAACCGTAAACTTAACCTTAACCCTAACCCAAACCTTAACCAAACGCTAACCCTAACCCTAAACCTAACCCTAAACCTAACCCTAACCCTAACCCAAAAACTAAACCTAACCCTAACCCAAACCCTAACCCTAACCCTAACCCTAACCCAAACTCTAACCGTAACCCTAAACCTAACCTTAACCCTAACCCTAACCCAAACCCTAACCCTAAACCTAACCCTAACCCAAACCCTAACCCAAACCCTAACACTAACACTAAACCTAACCCTAATCCTAAACCTAACCCTAACCCTAACCCAAAAAGTAAACCTAAACCTAACCCTAACCCAATCCCAAACCCTAAACCTAACCCTAACCCTAATCCAAACCCTAACCCTAACGCTAATCCTAACCCTAACCCTAAAACTAGTCCGATTCCTTACCCTATCCAGAACCCTAACCTTAACACAAACCAAAACCCTACCCCTAAAACTAACCCAAACGCAAACCCTAACCCTAACCCTAATCCTAAACCTAATACTAACCTTAACCAAACCCTAACCCTAACCGTAACCCTAACCCAAAACCTAAACCTAACCCTAACCCAAAGCCTAAACCAAACGCTAACCCTAACCCTAAACCTAACCCTAAACCTAACCCTAACCCTAACCCAAAAACTAAACCTAACCCTAACCCAAACCCTAACCCTAACCCTAACCCAAACCCTAACCCTAACCCAAATCCTAAACCTAACACTAGCCCTAACCCTACTTCTAAACCTATCCCTAACCCTAACCTAAAAAGTAAACCTAACCCTACCCCTAACCCTAACCCTAATACAAACCCTAACCCTAAACCTAACCCTAACCCTAATCCTAACCCTTACGCTAACCCAAAAACTAACCCTAACCCTAACCCTAACCCTAACCCAAACCCTAACCCTAACCCAAATCCTAATCCTAAACCTAACCCTAACCCTAACCCTAACCCAAAAAGTAAATCTAAACCTAACCGTAACCCTAACCTAAACACTAACCCTAAGCCAAACCCTAGCCCTAAACCTAACCCTAACCCTAATCCTAACCCTTACCCTAACCCAAAAACTAACCCTAACCCTAAACCTAACCCAAACCCTAACCCTAACCCAATTCCTAATCCTTACCCTAAACTTAACCCAAAACCTAACCATAACCCTATTCCTAACCCTTACTCTAACCGTAACCTTAACCCAAACCCTAACCCTAACCCTAACCCTAACCCTTACCCTAACCCAAACCCTAACCCTAAACCAAACCCTAACCCAAACTCTAACCCAAACCCTAACCCTAACGCAAATCCTAACCCTAACCCTAACCGTAACCCTAATACTAAACCTAACTCTAACCCAAACCCAAAAAGTAAACCTAAACCTAAGCCTAACCCTAAACCAAAACCTAACCCTAACCTTAACCCTAACCCTAAACCTAATCCCTAACCCCTTACAACAAACGTTAACCCAAACCCTAAACCTAAGCCTAACCCAATCCCAAACCCTAAACCTAATCCTAACCCTAATCCAAACCCTAAACATAACGCTAATCCTTACCCTAATCCTAACCCTAACCCTAAACCTAAACTTATTTTTACCCTAACCCTATCCCTAACCTTAACCCAAACCGTAACCCTAACCCTAACCGTAAACTTAACCTTAACCCTAACCCAAACCCTAAACCAAACGCTAACCCTAACCCTAACCCTAACCCAAAAACTAAACCTAACCCTAACCCAAACCCTAACCCTAACCCTAACCCTAACCCAAACCCTAACCCTAACCCAAATCCTAAACCTAACACTAGCCCTAACCCTAATTCTAAACCTAACCCTAACCCTAACCCAAAAAGTAAACCTAAACCAAACCCTAACCCTAACCCTAACCCAAACCCTAACCCTAAACCTAACCCTAACCCTAATCCTAACCCTTACCCTGACCCAAAAACTAACCCTAACCCTAACCCTAACCCTAACCCAAACCCTAACCCTAACCCAAATCCTAATCCTAAGCCTAACCCTAACCCTAACCCTAACCCAAAAAGTAAACCTAAACCTAACCCTAACCCTAACCTAAACACTAACCCTAAGCCAAATCCTAGCCCTAAACCTAACCCTAACCCTAATCCTAACCCTTTCCCTAACCCAAAAACTAACCCTAACCCTAAACCTAACCCAAACCCTAACCCTAACCCAAATCCTAATCCTTACCCTAACCTTAACCCAAAACCTAACCATAACCCTATTCCTAACCCTTACTTTAACCGTAACCTTAACCCAAATCCTAACCCTAACCCTAACCCTAACCCTTACCCTAACCCAAACCCTAACCCTAAACCAAACCCTAAACCAAACTCTAACCCAAACCCTAACCCTAACCCAAATCCTAACCCTAACACTAACCGTAACCCTAATACTAAACCTAACTCTAACCCAAACCCAAAAAGTAAACCTAAACCTAAGCCTAACCCTAACATAAACCCTAACCCTAACCTTAACCCTAACCCTAAACCTAATCCCTAACCCCTTACAACAAACGTTAACCCAAACCCTAAACCTAAGCCTAACCTAAATCCCAAACCCTAAACCTAATCCTAACCCTAATCCAAACCCTAACCATAACGCTAATCCTTACCCTAATGCTAACCCTAACCCTAAATCTAAACTTATTTTTACCCTAACCCTATCCCTAACCTTAACCCAAACCATAACCCTAACCCTAACCGTAAACTTAACCTTAACCCTAACCCAAACCCTAAACCAAACGCTAACCCTAACCCTAAACCTAACCCTAAACCTAACCCTAACCCTAACCCAAAAACTAAACCTAACCCTAACCCAAACCCTAAACCTAACCCTAACCCTAACCCAAACTCTAACCGTAACCCTAAACCTAACCTTAACCCTAACCCTAACCCAAACCCTAACCCTAAACCTAACCCTAACCCAAACCCTAACCCAAACCCTAACCTTAACACTAAACCTAACCCTAATCCTAACCCTAACCCTAACCCTAACCCAAAAAGTAAACCTAAACCTAACCCTAACCCAATCCCAAACCCTAAACCTAACCCTAACCCTAATCCAAACCCTAACCCTAACGCTAATCCTAACCCTAACCCTAAAACTAGTCCGATTCCTTACCCTAACCATAACCCTAACCTTAACACAAACCAAAACCCTAACCCTAAAACTAACCCAAACGCAAACCCTAACCCTAACCCTAATCCTAAACCTAATACTAACCTTAACCAAACCCTAACCCTAACCGTAACCCTAACCCAAAACCTAAACCTAACCCTAACCCAAACCCTAAACCAAACGCTAACCCTAACCCTAAACCTAACCCTAAACCTAACCCTAACCCTAACCCAAAAACTAAACCTAACCCTAACCCAAACCCTAACCCTAACCCTAACCCTAACCCAAATCCTAAACCTAACACTAGCCCTAACCCTAATTCTAAACCTAACCCTAACCCTAACCTAAAAAGTAAACCTAAACCTAACCCTAACCCTAACCCTAATACAAACCCTAACCCTAAACCTAACCCTAACCCTAATCCTAACCCTTACGCTAACCCAAAAACTAACCCTAACCCTAACCCTAACCCTAACCCAAACCCTAACCCTAACCCAAATCCTAATCCTAAACCTAACCCTAACCCTAACCCTAACCCAAAAAGTAAATCTAAACCTAACCGTAACCCTAACCTAAACACTAACCCTAAGCCAAACCCTAGCCCTAAACCTAACCCTAACCCTAATCCTAACCCTTACCCTAACCCAAAAACTAACCCTAACCCTAAACCTAACCCAAACCCTAACCCTAACCCAATTCCTAATCCTTACCCTAAACTTAACCCAAAACCTAACCATAACCCTATTCCTAACCCTTACTCTAACCGTAACCTTAACCCAAACCCTAACCCTAACCCTAACCCTAACCCTTACCCTAACCCAAACCCTAACCCTAAACCAAACCCTAACCCAAACTCTAACCCAAACCCTAACCCTAACGCAAATCCTAACCCTAACCCTAACCGTAACCCTAATACTAAACCTAACTCTAACCCAAAACCAAAAAGTAAACCTAAACCTAAGCCTAACCCTAAACCAAAACCTAACCCTAACCTTAACCCTAACCCTAAACCTAATCCCTAACCCCTTACAACAAACGTTAACCCAAACCCTAAACCTAAGCCTAACCCAATCCCAAACCCTAAACCTAATCCTAACCCTAATCCAAACCCTAAACATAACGCTAATCCTTACCCTAATCCTAACCCTAAACCTAAACCTAAACTTATTTTTACCCTAACC
This sequence comes from Eospalax fontanierii, assembly GCA_035773235.1. Lineage (NCBI taxonomy): Eukaryota > Metazoa > Chordata > Mammalia > Rodentia > Spalacidae > Eospalax > Eospalax fontanierii. The sequence goes on along the minus strand of JAJHUQ010000037.1, from coordinate 6,771,177 downwards.
CTATCCCTAACCTTAACCCAAAACGTAACCCTAACCCTAACCCTAACCCTAACCCTAACCCTAACCCAAACCCTAAACCAAACGCTAACCCTAACCCTAAACCTAACCCTAAACCTAACCCTAACCCTAACCCAAAAACTAAACCTAACCCTAACCCAAACCCTAACCCTAACCCTAACCCTAACCCAAACCCTAACCCTAACCCAAATCCTAAACCTAACACTAGCCCTAACCCTAATTCTAAACCTAACCCTAACCCTAACCCAAAAAGTAAACCTAAACCTAACCCTAACCCTAACCCTAACCCTAACCCTAACCCTAATCCTTACCCTAATCCTAACCCTAAACCTAAACCTAAACTTATTTTTACCCTAACCCTATCCCTAACCTTAACCCAAACCGTAACCCTAACCCTAACCGTAAACTTAACCTTAACCCTAACCCAAACCCTAAACCAAACGCTAACCCTAACCCTAAACCTAACCCTAAACCTAACCCTAACCCTAACCCAAAAACTAAACCTAACCCTAACCCAAACCCTAACCCTAACCCTAACCCTAACCCAAACCCTAACCCTAACCCAAATCCTAAACCTAACACTAGCCCTAACCCTAATTCTAAACCTAACCCTAACCCTAACCCAAAAAGTAAACCTAAACCTAACCCTAACCCTAACCCTAACCCAAACCCTAACCCTAAACCTAACCCTAACCCTAATCCTAACCCTTACCCTAACCCAAAAACTAACCCTAACCCTAACCCTAACCCTAACCCAAACCCTAACCCTAACCCAAATCCTAATCCTAAACCTAACCCTAACCCTAACCCTAACCCAAAAAGTAAACCTAAACCTAACCCTAACCCTAACCTAAACACTAACCCTAAGCCAAACCCTAGCCCTAAACCTAACCCTAACCCTAATCCTAACCCTTTCCCTAACCCAAAAACTAACCCTAACCCTAAACCTAACCCAAACCCTAACCCTAACCCAAATCCTAATCCTTACCCTAACCTTAACCCAAAACCTAACCATAACCCTATTCCTACCCCTTACTCTAACCGTAACCTTAACCCAAATCCTAACCCTAACCCTAACCCTAACCCTTTCCCTAACCCAAACCCTAACCCTAAACCAAACCCTATCCCAAACTCTAACCCAAACCCTAACCCTAACCCAAATCCTAACCCTAACACTAACCGTAACCCTAATACTAAACCTAACTCTAACACAAACCCAAAAAGTAAACCTAAACCTAAGCCTAACCCTAACCCAAACCCTAACCCTAACCTTAACCCTAACCCTAAACCTAATCCCTAACCCCTTACAACAAACTTTAAGCCAAACCCTAAACCTAAGCCTAACCCAATCCCAAACCCTAAACCTAATCCTAACCCTAATCGAAACCCTAACCATAACGCTAATCCTTACCCTAATGCTAACCCTAACCCTAAATCTAAACTTATTTTTACCCTAACCCTATCCCTAACCTTAACCCAAACCGTAACCCTAACCCTAACCGTAAACTTAACCTTAAACCTAACCCAAACCCTAAACCAAACGCTAACCCTAACCCTAAACCTCACCCTAAACCTAACACTAACCCTAACCCAAAAACTAAACCTAACCCTAACCCAAACCCTAACCCTAACCCTAACCCTAACCCAAACCCTAACCCTAACCCTAACCCTAACCCTAACCCTACTCCTAACCCTATACATAAGCCTAACCCTAAGCCCAACCCAAAACCTAAACCTAACCCTAACCCTAACCCTAACCCTAACCCTAACCCTAATAATAACCCTAACCCTAAACCTAACAGAAACCCAAACCTAAACATAACCCTAATCGTAACCCTAACCCTAACCCTAACCCGATCCATAACCCTAAGACAAATCCAAACCCTAACACTAACCCTAACCCTAACCCGAACCCTAAACGAAACTCAAACATTAAACCTAACACTAACCCAAACTCTAACCCTAAACCTAACCCTAACACTAACACTAACACTAACCCTGATCCTAAACCTAACACTAACCCTAACCCAAACCCTAACCCTAACCCTAACCCAAACCTTAAACCTAACCTAATCCTAACCCTAACCCTAACCCTAATCCTAACCATAAACCAAACCCTAACGCGAACCCAAACCCTAACCCTAACCCTAACCCAAACCGAAACCCTAACCCTAATCCTAACCATAACCCTAAACCTATAAGAAACCCAAACCCTAAACCTAACCCTAATCGTAACCCTAACCCTAACCCTATCAATAACCCTAACACAAACCCAAAACCTAACACTAACCCTAACCCTAACCCTAACCCTAACCCAAACCGAAACCCAAACCCTAAACCTAACCCTAACCCTAACCCTAACCCTAACCCAAAACCTAACCCTAACACTAACCCTAAACCTGATCCTAAACCTAACACTAACCCTAAACCAATCTCTATCCCTAACACTATCACTAACCCTAACACTAACCCAAACGCTAACCCTAACCCTAACCAAAACCGAAACCCTAAACCTAACCCTAATCCTAACCCTAAACCTAACCCTAACCCTTACCCTAACCATAACCCAAACCTTAAACCTAACCTAATCCTAACCGTAACCCTAGCCCTAATCCTAACCATAAACCTAAACCTACCCCAAATCCAACCGCTAACCCTAAACTTAAGCCTAACCCAAACCCTAACCCTAACCCTAACCCTAACGCTAAGTCAAAGCCTAACTCTAAGCATAACCCAAGAACTAACCCTAACCCTAACCCTAACCCAAACCCTAACCCTCATCCAAACCCTAACCCTAAACCTAAACCTAACACTAACCCTAACCCAAACCCTAACCCTAACCTTAACCCTAACCCTAAACCTAATCCCTAACCCCTTACAACAAACGTTAACCCAAACCCTAAACCTAAGCCTAACCCAATCCCAAACCCTAAACCTAATCCTAACCCTAATCGAAACACTAACCATAACGCTAATCCTTACCCTAATGCTAACCCTAACCCTAAACCTAAACTTATTTTTACCCTAACCCTATCCCTAACCTTAACCCAAACCGTAACCCTAACCCTAACCGTAAACTTAACCTTAAACCTAACCCAAACCCTAAACCAAACGCTAACCCTAACCCTAAACCTAACCCTAACCCTAACCCAAAAACTAAACCTAACCCTAACCCAAACCCTAACCCTAAACCTAACCCTAACCCAAACCCTAACCCTAACCCTAACCCTAACCCTAATCCTAACCCTATACATAACCCTAACCCTAAGCCCAACCCAAAACCTAAACCTAACCCTAACCCTAACCCTAACCCTAACCCTAACACTAACCCTAAACCTAATCCTAAACCTAACCCTAACCCTAACCCAAAAAGTAAACCTAAACTTAACCCTAACCCAATCCCAAACCCTAAACCTAACCCTAACCCTAATCCAAACCCTAACCCTAACGCTAATCCTAACCCTAACCCTAAAACTAGTCCTATTCCTTACCCTAACCCTAACCCTAACCTTAACCCAAACCATAACCCTAACCCTAAAACTAACCCAAACGCAAACCCTAACCCTAACCCTAATCGTAAACCTAATACTAACCTTAACCAAACCCTAACCCTAACCGTAACCCTAACCCAAAACCTAAACCTAACCCTAACCCAAACC
>JAJHUQ010000037.1:6757500-6762500 GCA_035773235.1 Eospalax fontanierii | reverse complement strand
AACCCAAACCTTAAACCTAACCTAATCCTAACCCTAACCCTAACCCTAATCCTAACCATAAACCTAACCCTAACCCAAATCCAACCCCTAACCCTAAACTTAACCCTAACCCAAACCCTAACCCTAACCCTAACCCTAACCCTAACTCAAAGCCTAACCCTAACCATAACCCAAGAACTAACCCTAACCCTAACCCTAACCCAAACCCTAACCCTCATCCAAACCCTAACCCTAAACCTAAACCTAACACTAACCCTAAGCCAAACCCTAACCCTAACACTATCACTAACCCTAACACTAACCCAAACCCTAACCCTAACCCAAACCCTAAACCTAACCCTAACCCTAACCCAAAACCTAACCCTAACCCTAAACCTAAACCTAACCCAAACCCTAAATCAAACCCTAACCCTAACCCAAACATTAACCCTAACACTAACCCTAACCCTAATCCTAAACCTAACCCTAACCCTAACTCAAAAAGTAAACCTAAACCTAACCCTAACCCAAACACAAACCCTAACCCTAACCCTAACCCTAACCCTAACCATAACCCTATTCCTAACCCTAACCCTAACCCAAAACCTAACCCTAATCCTAATGCTAACCCAAACCCTAACCCTAAAACTAACCCAAACCCTAACCCTAAACCTAACCCAAACCAAAACCCTAACCCTAACCCTAACCCTAACCCTAATCCTATTCCTAACCCTAACGCTAACCCTAACCTTAACCCAAAACCTAACCCAAACCCTACCCCTAACCCTAACCCTAACCCAAACCCTACCCCTAACCCAAACCCTAACCCTAAAACTAACCCTAAACCTAATCCTAACCCTAACCCTAACCCTAACCCTAACCCTAACCCTAACCCTAACTGAAACACTAACCCTAACCCTAATCCTAAACCTAACACTACCCCTAACCCTAATTCTAAACCTAACCCTAACCCTAACCCAAAAAATAAACCTAAACCTAACCCTAACCCTAACCCTAACCCTAACCCTAACCCTAACCCTTACCCTAATCCTAACCCTAAACCTAAACCTAAACTTATTTTTACCCTAACCCTATCCCTAACCTTAACCCAAACCGTAACCCTAACCCTAACCGTAAACTTAACCTTAACCCTAACCCAAACCCTAAACCAAACGCTAACCCTAACCCTAAACCTAACCCTAAACCTAACCCTAACCCTAACCCAAAAACTAAACCTAACCCTAACCCAAACCCTAACCCTAACCCTAACCCTAACCCAAACCCTAACCCTAACCCAAATCCTAAACCTAACACTAGCCCTAACCCTAATTCTAAACCTAACCCTAACCCTAACCCAAAAAGGAAACCTAAACCTAACCCTAACCCTAACCCTAACCCTAACCCAAACCCTAACCCCAAACCTAACCCTAACCCTAATCCTAACCCTTACCCTAACCCAAAAACTAACCCTAACCCTAACCCTAACCCTAACCCAAACCCTAACCCTAACCCAAATCCTAATCCTAAACCTAACCCTAACCCTAACCCTAACCCAAAAAGTAAACCTAAACCTAACCCTAACCCTAACCTAAACACTAACCCTAAGCCAAACCCTAGCCCTAAACCTAACCCTAACCCTAATCCTAACCCTTTCCCTAACCCAAAAACTAACCCTAACCCTAAACCTAACCCAAACCCTAACCCTAACCCAAATCCTAATCCTTACCCTAACCTTAACCCAAAACCTAACCATAACCCTATTCCTAACCCTTACTCTAACCGTAACCTTAACCCAAATCCTAACCCTAACCCTAACCCTAACCCTTACCCTAACCCAAACCCTAACCCTAAACCAAACCCTAACCCAAACTCTAACCCAAACCCTAACCCTAACCCAAATCCTAACCCTAACACTAACCGTAACCCTAATACTAAACCTAACTCTAACACAAACCCAAAAAGTAAACCTAAAGCTAAGCCTAACCCTAACCCAAACCCTAACCCTAACCTTAACCCTAACCCTAAACCTAATCCCTAACCCCTTACAACAAACTTTAACCCAAACCCTAAACCTAAGCCTAACCCAATCCCAAACCCTAAACCTAATCCTAACCCTAATCGAAACCCTAACCATAACGCTAATCCTTACCCTAATGCTAACCCTAACCCTAAATCTAAACTTATTTTTACCCTAACCCTATCCCTAACCTTAACCCAAACCGTAACCCTAACCCTAACCGTAAACTTAACCTTAAACCTAACCCAAACCCTAAACCAAACGCTAACACTAACCCTAAACCTAACCCTAAACCTAACCCTAACCCTAACCCAAAAACTTAACCTAACCCTAACCCAAACCCTAACCCTAACCCTAACCCTAACCCAAACCCTAACCCTAACCCTAACCCTAACCCTAATCCTAACCCTATACATAACCCTAACCCTAAGCCCAACCCAAAACCTAAACCTAACCCTAACCCTAACCCTAACCCTAACCCTAATAATAACCCTAACCCTAAACCTAACAGAAACCCAAACCTAAACATAACCCTAATCGTAACCCTAACCCTAACCCTAACCCGATCCATAACCCTAAGACAAATCCAAACCCTAACACTAACCCTAACCCTAACGCGAACCCTAAACGAAACTCAAACATTAAACCTAACACTAACCCAAACCTAACCCTAAACCTAACCCTAACACTAACACTAACAATAACCCTGATCCTAAACCTAACACTAACCCTAACCCAAACCCTAAACCTAACCCTAACCCAAACCTTAAACCTAACGCGAACCCAAACCCTAACCCTAACCCTAACCCTAACCCTAACCCAAACCGAAACCCTAACCCTAATCCTAACCATAACCCTAAACCTATAAGAAACCCAAACCCTAAACCTAACCCTAATCGTAACCCTAACCCTAACCCTATCAATAACCCTAACACAAACCCAAAACCTAACACTAACCCTAACCCTAACCCTAACCCTAACCCAAACCGAAACCCAAACCCTAAACCTAACCCTAACCCTAACCCTAACCCTAACCCTAACCCAAAACCTAACCCTAACACTAACCCTAAACCTGATCCTAAACCTAACACTAACCCTAAACCAATCTCTATCCCTAACACTATCACTAACCCTAACACTAACCCAAACGCTAACCCTAACCCTAACCAAAACCGAAACCCTAAACCTAACCCTAATCCTAACCCTAAACCTAACCCTAACCCTTACCCTAACCATAACCCAAACCTTAAACCTAACCTAATCCTAACCCTAACCCTAACCCTAATCCTAACCATAAACCTAAACCTAACCCAAATCCAACCCCTAACCCTAAACTTAACCCTAACCCAAACCCTAACCCTAACCCTAAACCTAACCCTAACTCAAAGCCTAACCCTAACCATAACCCAAGAACTAACCCTAACCCTAACCATAACCCAAACCCTAACCCTCATCCAAACCCTAACCCTAAACCTAAAGCTAACACCAACCCTAACCCAAACCCTAACCCTAACCTTAACCCTAACCCTAAACCTAATCCCTAACCCCTTACAACAAACGTTAACCCAAACCCTAAACCTAAGCCTAACCCAATCCCAAACCCTAAACCTAAGCCTAACCCTAATCGAAACCCTAACCATAACGCTAATCCTTACCCTAATGCTAACCCTAACCCTAAACCTAAACTTATTTTTACCCTAACCCTATCCCTAACCTTAACACAAACCGTAACCCTAACCCTAACCGTAAACTTAACCTTAAACCTAACCCAAACCCTAAACCAAACGCTAACCCTAACCCTAAACCTAACCCTAAACCTAACCCTAACCCTAACCCAAAAACTAAACCTAACCCTAACCCAAACCCTAACCCTAAACCTAACCCTAACCCAAACCCTAACCCTAACCCTAACCCTAACCCTAATCCTAACCCTATACATAACCCTAACCCTAAGCCCAACCCAAAACCTAAACCTAACCCTAACCCTAACCCTAACCCTAACCCTAACACTAACCCTAACCCTAAACCTAAACCTAACGCTAACCCTAACCCAAAAAGTAAACCTAAACTTAACCCTAACCCAATCCCAAACCCTAAACCTAACCCTAACCCTAATCCAAACCATAACCCTAACGCTAATCCTAACCCTAACCCTAAAACTAGTCCTATTCCTTACCCTAACCCTAACCCTAACCTTAACCCAAACCATAACCCTAACCCTAAAACTAACCCAAACGCAAACCCTAGCCCTAACCCTAATCGTAAACCTAATACTAACCTTAACCAAACCCTAACCCTAACCGTAACCCTAACCCAAAACCTAAACCTAACCCTAACCCAAACCCTAAACCAAACGCTAACCCTAACCCTAAACCTAACCCTAAACCTAACCCTAACCCTAACCCAAAAACTAAACCTAACCCTAACCCAAACCCTAACCCTAACCCTAACCCTAACCCAAACCCTAACCCTAACCCAAATCCTAAAACTAACACTAGCCCTAACCCTAATTCTAAACCTAACCCTAACCCTAACCCAAAAAGTAAACCTAAACCTAACCCTAACCCTAACCCTAACCCAAACCCTAATCCTAAACCTAACCCTAACCCAAATCCTAACCCTTACCCTAACCCAAAAACTAACCCTAACCCTAACCCAAACCCTAACCCTAACCCAAATCCTAATCCTAAACCTAACCCTAACCCTAACCCTAACCCAAAAAGTAAATCTAAACCTAACCCTAACCCTAATCCTAACCATTACCCTAACCAAAAACTAACCCTAACCCTAAACCTAACCCAAACCCTAACCCTAACCCAAATCCTAATCCTTACCCTAACCTTAACCCAAAACCTAACCATAACCCTATTCCTAACCCTTACTCTAACCGTAACCTTAACCCAAATCCTAACCCTAACCATAACCCTAACCCTTACCCTAACCCAAACCCTAACCCTAAACCAAACCCTAACCCAAACTCTAACCCAAACCCTAACCCTAACCC
>JAJHUQ010000037.1:6750000-6752500 GCA_035773235.1 Eospalax fontanierii | reverse complement strand
CTAACCCTAACCCAAACCCAAACCCTAACCGAACCATAACCCTAACCCATCCTCTACCCGTACCCTAACCCTAACACTAAACCTAATACTAAACAAACCCCTAACCCTATACCTAACCCTTACCCTAACCCAAACATTAACCCTAAAACTAACCCTAACCCTAAACCTAACCCTAAACCAAACCCTAACCCTAACCCTAACCCCAACCTAAATCCTAACCCTAACCCTAACTCAAACATTAACCCTAAACCTAACCCTAACCCAAACGCTAACGCTAAACCTAACCCTAGCCCAAAACCTAACCCTAAACCTAACCCTAACACAAACCCAACCCTAACCGAAACACAAACACAAACCCTAAACCTAACCCTAACCCTAACACTAACCCTAACCCTAAACCTAACCCTAACCCTAACCCAAACCAAACCCTAACTCAAACCCTAAACCTAACCCTAACCCTAACATTAACCCTAACCGAAACCAAACCCTAAATTTAACCCTAACGCAAACCCAAACCCTTACACTAATCCTCACACTAACCCTAACCCTAACCCAAACCCAAACACTAAATCTAACCCTAACCCTAACCCTAACCCTAACCCAAAGCCTAAACCGAAACCTAACCCTAACCCAAATCGTCACACTAATCCTAAACCTAACACACACCCTAAATCTAACCTTAACCCTAACCCAAATCCAAACCCTAACCCTAACCCTAACACTAACCCAAAACCAAACCCTAACCGTAAACCTAACCCTAACCCTAACCCTAACCCTAACCCAAACCCTAACCCTAACCCTAACGCTAACACAAACCCTAACCCTAACCCTCACAGTAACCCTAACCCAAACCCTAAATCTAACCCTAACCCTAACCCAAACCCAAACCCTAACCCTAACCCTAACCCTAACCCAAACCCTAACCCTAACACTAACCCAAACCCAAATCCTAAACCTAACCCTAACCCTAACCCTAACGCTAAACGTAACCCAAACGCAAACGCAAACCCTAACCCTAACCCTAACCCTAACCCAAAGCATAACCGTAACCCTAACCCTAACCCTAACCATAACCCTAACTCTAACCCTAACCCTAACCCAAACCCAAACCTTAACCCTAACCCTAACCCTAACGCAAACCCTAACCCTAACCCTAACCCTAACCCAAAACCAAACCCTAACCCTAACCCTAACCCTAACCCAAACACAAACCTAAACCCTAATCCTAATCCTAAAAATAACCCAAACCCAAACCCTAACCCTAACCCTAACCCTAACCCTAACCCAAACCCTAACAGTAACCCTAACCCTAACCCTAACGCTAACACAAACCCTAACCCTAACCCTAACCCTAACGCTAACCCAAACCCTAACTCTAACCCTAACCCTAACCCAAACCCAAACAATAACCCTAACCCTAACCCTAACCCTAACCCAAACCCTAAACCTAAACCTAACCCTAACCCAAACTCTAACCGTGACTCTAGCCCTAACCCTATCCCTAACCCTAAACCTAACCCTAACCCAAACCCTAACACTAACCCTAACACAAACCCTAACCCTAACCCTAACCCTAAGCCTAAGCCTAAACCTACCCCTAACACAAACCCTAACCCTAACCCTAACCCTAACCCTAACCCAAACTCAAACCCTAAACCTAATGCTAACCCTAACCCAAACCTTATCCCTAACCCTAACCCTTATCCAAACCCTAAATCTAACCCTAACCCTAACCCGAACCAAAACCTAAACCTAACCCAAACCCTGACCCTAACACTATCCCTAACCCAAACCCTAAACCTAACCCTAACCCTAACCCAAACCCAAACCCTTACGCTAATCCTCACCCTAACCCTAACCCAAACCCAAACCCAAACACTAAATCTAACCCTAACCGTAACCCTAACCCTAACACAAAGCCTAAACCGAAACCTAACCCTAACCCAAATCCTCACACTAATCCTAAACCTAACACACACCCTAACCCTAACCTTAACCCTAACCCAAATCCAAAACCTAACCCTAACCCTAACACTAACCCAAACCCAAACCCTAACCGTAAACCTAACCCTAACCCTAACCCTAACCCTAACTCTAACCCTAACCCAAACTCTAACCCTAACCCTAACCCTAATCCAAACCCTAACCCTAACCCAAACCTTAACCCTAACCAAACCAAAACCTAAACCTTACACCAACCCTAACGCCAAGCCTAATCCTAAACCAAACCCAAACAATAACCCTAACCCTAACCCTAACCCAAACACAAACCCAAACCCTAACCCTAACTCTAAACATAACACAAACCCAAACCCTAACCCTAAACCTAACCCTTACCCAAACCCTAACCATAACCAGAACCCAAAAAATAACTCTATCCCTAAACCTAACCCTAACCCTAAACCTTACCCTAAACCAAACGCACACCCTAACCCTAACCCTAACCCTAACGCTAAACCTAAACCTAACCCAAGTCCTAGCACTAACCTTAGCCTAAACT
>JAJHUQ010000037.1:6740000-6747500 GCA_035773235.1 Eospalax fontanierii | reverse complement strand
ACACTAACCCAAACCCTAACCCTAACCCTAACCCAAACCCTAACCCTAACCCTAACCCAAACATTAACCCTAACCCTAACCCTAACCCTAACCCTAACACTAACCCTAACCCTAATCCTAACCGTAAACCTAACCCTAACGCTAACCCTAACCCTAACCCTAACACTAACCCAAACCCTAACCCTAACCCTAACCCTAATCCAAACCCTAACCCTAACCCAAACCTTGACCCTAACCAAACCAAAACCTAACCCTTACACTAACCCTAACCCCAAGCCTAATCCTAAACCAAACCCAAACAATAACCCTAATTCTCAACCTAACCCTAAGCGAAAACCTAACACTAACCCTAAACCAAACCATAACTCTATCCAAAAACCTAACCTTAAACCTAAACCAAACCCAAAACCTAACCCTAACACTAACCCTAACACTAAACCTAACCCTGACCCTAACCCTAACCCTTACCCTGACCCAAACCCAAACCCTAACCCTAACACAAAACCTAACCCTTACCCAAACCCTAACCATAACCAGAACCCAAACCACAACTCTATCCCTAAACCTAACCCTAACCCTAAACCTTACCCTAATCCAAACGCACACCCTAACCCTAACCCTAACCCTAAACCTAAACCTAACCCAAGCCCTAACACTAACCTTAGCCTAAACTTAACCCTAACCCAAACGCTAAACCTAACCCTAACCCTAACCCTAACCTAATCCTAACACTAACCCTTACCCAAACACTAACCTTATCGCAAACCCTCACCCTAAACCTAACCTAAACCCTAACCCTAACCCTAACAGTAAACCTAATCCAAACCCAAACCCTAATCCTAACACTAACCCTAACCCTAACCCTAACACTCACCCTAAACCAAACGGTAACCCTAACCCTAACCCTAACCCTAACTCAAACCCAACCCTAACCTAACTCTAATACAAACCCTAACCCTAACCCTAACCCAAACCGAAACCGTAACCCTAACCATAACCCTAACCCATCCTCTACCCGTACCCTGACCCTAACACTAAACCTAATACTAAACAAACCCCTAACCCTATACCTAACCCTTACCCTAACCCAAACATTAACCCTAAAACTAACCCTAACCCAAACCCTAACCCTAAACCTAACCCTAACCCAAACCCTAATCCTAACCCTAACCCTAACCCAACACCTAACCCTAACCCTAACCCAAACATTAACCCTAAACCTAACCCTACCCCAAATGCTAACCCTAATCCTACCCAAGCCCAAAATCCAACCCTAAAACTAACCCTAACACAAACCCTAACCCTAACCCAAAACCAAACCCAAACCCTAAACTTAACCGTAACCCTAATCCAAACTCTAACCATAACTCTAACCCTAACCCTAACCCTAACCCTAAACCTAACACTAACCCAAACCTTAACACTAACCCTAACCCTAAACCTAACCCTAACCCTAACCCAAACATTAAACCAAAACCTAACTCTAACCCAAACCCTAACACTAACCCTAACACAAACCCTATCCCTAACCCTAACCCTAGCCTAAGCCTAAACCTAAACCTAACAGAAACCCTAACCCTAACCCTAACCCTAACCCTAACCCTAACCTTAACCCAAACTCAAACCCTAAACCTAATGCTAACCCTAACCCAAACCCTATCCCTAACCCTAACCCTTATCCAAACCGTAAATCTAACCCTAACCCTAACCCGAACCAAAACCTAAACCTAACCCTAACCCAAACCCTAACCCAAACCCTAACCCTAAATCAAACCCTAACCCTAACCATAACCCAAACATTAACCCTAAACCTAACCCTAACCCAAACGATAACCCTAAACCTAACCCAAGCCCAAAACCTAACCCTAACCCTAAACCTAACACAAACCCTAACCCTAACGCAAAACCAAACCCAAACCCTAAACTTAACCGTAACCCTAACCCAAACTCTAACCATAACTCTAACCCTAACCCTAACCCTAACCCTAAACCTAACACTAACCCAAACCCTAACACTAACCCTAACCCTAAACCTAACCCTAACCCTAACCCAAACATTAAACCTAAACCTAACCCTAACCCAAACCCTAACACTAACCCTAACCCTAACCCTAACCCAAACCCAAACGCTAACCGTAACCCAAACACTAAACCTAACCCTAACCCTAACCCTAACCCTAATCCTAACACTAACCCTAACCCAAACACTAACCTTATCGCAAACCCTCACCCTAAACCTAACCTAAACCCTAACCCTAACCCTAACCCTAACCCTAACACTAAACCTAACCCAAACCCAAACCCTAGTCCTAACACTAACCCTAACCCTAACCATAACCCTAACCCTAACCCAAACCAAACCCTAACTCAAACCCTAAACCTAACCCTAACCCTAACATTAACCCTAACCGAAACCAAACCCTAACCTTAACCCTAACCCAAACCCAAACCCTTACACTAATCCTCACACTAACCCTAACCCTAACCCAAACCCAAACACTAAATCTAACCCTAACCCTAACCCTAACCCTAACCCAAAGCCTAAACCGAAACCTAACCCTAACCCAAATCGTCACACTAATCCTAAACCTAACACACACCCTAAACCTAACCTTAACCCTAACCCAAATCCAAACCCTAACCCTAACACTAACCCAAAACCAAACCCTAACCGTAAACCTAACCCTAACCCTAACCCTAACCGTAACCCAAACCCTAACCCTAACCCTAACGCTAACACAAACCCTAACCCTAACCCTAACAGTAACCCTAACCCAAACCCTAAATCTAACCCTAACCCTAACCCAAACCCAAACCCTAAACCTAACCCTAACCCTAACCCAAACCCTAACCCTAACACTAACCCAAACCCAAATCCTAAACCTAACCCTAACCCTAACCCTAACCCTAACCCTAAACGTAACCAAAACGCAAACGCAAACCCTAACCCTAACCCTAACCCAAACCCTAACCGTAACCCTAACCCTAACCCTAACCCTAACCATAACCCTAACTCTAAACCTAACCCTAACCCAAACCCAAACCTTAACCCTAACCCTAACCCTAACGCAAACCCTAACCCTAACCCTAACCCTAACCCAAACCCAAACCCTAACACTAACCCTAACCCTAACCCAAACACAAACCTAAACCCTAATCCTAATCCTAAAAATAAACCAAACCCAAACCCTAGCCCTAACCCTAACCCTAACCCTAACCCTAACCGTAACCCTAACCCTAACCCTAACGCTAACACAAACCCTAACCCTAACCCTAACCCTAACCCTAACCCAAACCCTAACTCTAACCCTAAACCTAACCCAAACCCTAAACCTAAACCTAACCCTAACCCAAACTCTAACCGTAACTCTAACCCTAACCCTATCCCTAACCCTAAACCTAACACTAACCGAATCCCTAACACTAACCCTAACCCTAACCCTTACCCTAAATCAAACATTAAACCTAAACCTAGCCCTAACCCAAACCCTAACACTAACCCTAACACAAACCCTAACCCTAACCCTAACCCTAAGACTAAGCCTAGATCTACCCCTTACACACTCCCTAACCCTAACCCTTACCCTAACCCTAACCCAAACTCAAACCCTAAACCTAATGCTAACCCTAACCCAAACCCTATCCCTAACCCTAACCCTTATCCAAACCCTAAATCTAACCCTAACCCCAACCCGAACCAAAACCTAAACCTATCCCAAATCCTGACCCTAAGACTAACCCTAACCCAAACCCTAAACCTAAACCTAACCCTAACCCAAACCCAAACCCTTACACTAATCCTCACCCTAACCCTAACCCAAACCCAAACCCAAACACTAAATCTAACCCTAACCGTAACCCTAACCCTAACACAAAGCCTAAACCGAAACCTAACCCTAACCCAAATCCTCACACTAATCCTAAACCTAACACACACCCTAACCCTAACCTTAACCCTAACCCAAATCCAAACCCTAACCGTAACCCTAACACTAACACAAACCCAAATCCTAACGCTAATCCAAACCCTAACCCTAACCCAAACCTTAACCCTAACGAAATCAAAACCTAAACCTTACACTAACCCTAACCCCAAGCCTAATCTTAAACCAAACCCAAACAATAATCCTAACCCTAACCCTAACCCAAACACAAACCCAAACCCTAACCCTAACTCTAAACATAACACAAACCCAAACCCTAACCCTAAACCTAACCCTTACCCAAACCCTAACCATAACCAGAACCCAAAAAATAACTCTATCCCTAAACCTAACCCTAACCCTAAACCTTACCCTAATCCAAACGCACACCCTAACCCTAACCCTAACCCTAACCCTAAACCTAAACCTAACCCAAGCACTAGCACTAACCTTAGCCTAAACTTAACCCTAACCCAAAAGCTAAACCTAACCCTAACCTAACCCTAACCCTAATCCTACCACTAACCCTTCCCCAAACACTAACCTTACCGCAAACCCTCACCCTAAACCTAACCTAAACCCTAACCCTAACCCTAACCCTAACCCTAACCCAAACCCAAACCCTAACCGAACCATAACCCTAACCCATCCTCTACCCGTACCCTAACCCTAACACTAAACCTAATACTAAACAAACCCCTAACCCTATACCTAACCCTTACCCTAACCCAAACATTAACCCTAAAACTAACCCTAACCCAAAACCTAACCCTAAACCTAACCCTAACCCAAACCCTAACCCTAACCCTAACCCTAACCTAAATCCTAACCCTAACCCTAACTCAAACATTAACCCTAAACCTAACCCTAACCCAAACGCTAACCCTAAACCTAACCCTAGCCCAAAACCTAACCCTAAACCTAACCCTAACACAAACCCAACCCTAACCCAAACACAAACCCAAACCCTAAACCTAACCCTAACCCTAACACTAACCCTAACCCTAACCCTAACCCAAAGCCTAAACCGAAACCTAACCCTAACCCAAATCGTCACACTAATCCTAAACCTAACACACACCCTAAATATAACCTTAACCCTAACCCAAATCCAAACCCTAACCCTAACCCTAACACTAACCCAAAACCAAACCCTAACCGTAAACCTAACCCTAACCCTAACCCTAACCCTAACCCTAACCCAAACCCTAACCCTAACCCTAACGCTAACACAAACCCTAACCCTAACCCTAACAGTAACCCTAACCCAAACCCTAAATCTAACCCTAACCCTAACCCAAACCCAAACCCTAACCCTAACCCTAACCCTAACCCAAACCCTAACCCTAACACTAACCCAAACCCAAATCCTAAACCTAACCCTAACCCTAACCCTAACCCTAAACCTAAACGTAAGCAAAACGCAAACGCAAACCCTAACCCTAACCCTAACCCTAACCCTAACCCAAACACTAACCGTAACCATAACCCTAACCCTAACCCTAACCATAACCCTAACTCTAACCCTAACCCTAACCCAAACCCAAACCTTAACCCTAACCCTAACCCTAACGCAAACCCTAACCCTAACCCTAACCCTAACCCAAACCCAAACCTAACCCAACCCCTAACCCTCACCCAAACACAAACCTAAACCCTAATCCTAATCCTAAAAATAACCCAAACCCAAACCCTAACCCTAACCCTAACCCTAACCCTAACCCAAACCCTAACCGTAACCCTAACCCTAATCCTAACCCTAACCATAACCCTAACTCTAACCCGAACCCTAACCCAAACCCAAACCTTAACCCTAACCCTAACCCTAACGCAAACCCTAACCCTAACCCTAACCCTAACCCAAACCCAAACCCTAACCCTAACCCTAACCCTAACCCAAACACAAACCTAAACCCTAATCCTAATCCTAAAAATAACCCAAACCCAAACCCTAACCCTAACCCTAACCCTAACCCTAACCCTAACCCTAACCCAAACCCTAACCGTAACCTTAACCCTAACCCTAACGCTAACACAAACCCTAACCCTAACCCTAACCCTAACCCTAACCCTAACCCAAAGCCTAACTCTAACCCTAACCCTAACCCAAACCCAAACAATAACCCTAACCCTAACCCTCACCCTAACCCAAACTCTAACCGTAACTCTAACCCTAACCCTATCCCTAACCCTAAACCTAACACTAACCCAAACCCTAACACTAACCCTAACCCTAACCCTTACCCTAAATCAAACATTAAACCTAAACCTAACCCTAACCCAAACCCTAACACTAACCCTAACACAAACCCTAACCCTAACCCTAACCCTAAGCCTAAGCCTAAACCTACCCCTAACACAAACCCTAACCCTAACCCTAACCCTAACCCTAACCCTAACCCTAACCCAAACTCAAACCCTAAACCTAATGCTAACCCTAACCCAAACCTTATCCCTAACCCTAACCCTTATCCAAACCCTAAATCTAACCCTAACCCTAACCCGAACCAAAACCTAAACCTAACCCAAACCCTGACCCTAACACTAACCCTAACCCAAACCCTAAACCTAACCCTAACCCTAACCCAAACCCAAACCCTTACACTAATCCTCACCCTAACCCTAACCCAAACCCAAACCCAAACACTAAATCTAACCCTAACCGTAACCCTAACCCTAACACAAAGCCCTAACCGAAACCTAACCCTAACCCAAATCCTCACACTAATCCTAAACCTAACACACACCCTAACCCTAACCTTAACCCTAACCCAAATCCAAAACCTAACCCTAACCCTAACACTAACCCAAACCCAAACCCTAACCGTAAACCTAACCCTAACCCTAACCCTAACCCTAACTCTAACCCAAATCCAAACCCTAACCCTAACCCTAACACTAATCCAAACCCTAACCCTAACCCAAACCTTAACCCTAACCAAACCAAAACCTAAACTTTACACTAACCCTAACCCCAAGCCTAATCCTAAACCAAACCCAAACAATAACCCTAACCCTAACCCTAACCCAAACACAAACACAAACCCTAACCCTAACTCTAAACATAACACAAACCCAAACCCTAACCCTAAACCTAACCCTTACCCAAACCCTAACCATAACCAGAACCCAAAAAATAACTCTATCCCTAAACCTAACCCTAACCCTAAACCTTACCCTAATCCAAACGCACACCCTAACCCTAACCCTAACCATAACCCTAAACCTAAACCTACCCCAAGCCCTAGCACTAACCTTAGCCTAAACTTAACCCTAACCCAAACGCTAAACCTAACCCTAACCTAACCCTAACCCTAATGCTAACACTAACCCTTAGCCAAACACTAACCTTACCGGAAACCCTCACCCTAAACCTAACCTAAACCCTAACCCTAACCCTAACCCTAACCCTAACCCAAACCCAAAGCCTAACCGAAACATAACCCTAACCCATCCTCTACCCGTACCCTAACCCTAACACTAAACCTAATACTAAACAAACCCCTAACCCTATACCTAACCCTTACCCTAACCCAAACATTAACCCTAAAACTAACCCTAACCCAAACCCTAACCC
>JAJHUQ010000037.1:6730000-6735000 GCA_035773235.1 Eospalax fontanierii | reverse complement strand
AAAAAATAACTCTATCCCTAAACCTAACCCTTACCCTAAACCTTACCCTAATCCAAACGCACACCCTAACCCTAACCCTAAACCTAAACCTAACACAAGCACTAGCACTAACCTTAGCCTAAACTTAACACTAACCCAAAAGCTAAACCTAAACCTAACCTAACCCTAACCCTAATCCTAACACTAACCCTTACCCAAACACTAACCTTACCGCAAACCCTCACCCTAAACCTAACCTAAACCCTAACCCTAACCCTAACCCTAACCCTAACCCAAACCCAAACCCTAACCGAACCATAACCCTAACCCATCCTCTACCCGTACCCTAACCCTAACACTAAACCTAATACTAAACAAACCCCTAACCCTATACCTAACCCTTACCCTAACCCAAACATTAACCCTAAAACTAACCCTAACCCAAAACCTAACCCTAAACCTAACCCTAAACCAAACCCTAACCCTAACCCTAACCCTAACCTAAATCCTAACCCTAACCCTAACTCAAACATTAACCCTAAACCTAACCCTAACCCAAACGCTAACGCTAAACCTAACCCTAGCCCAAAACCTAACCCTAAACCTAACCCTAACACAAACCCAACCCTAACCCAAACACAAACACAAACCCTAAACCTAACCCTAACCCTAACACTAACCCTAACCCTAAACATAACACTAACCCTAACCCAAACCAAACCCTAACTCAAACCCTAAACCTAACCCTAACCCTAACATTAACCCTAACCGAAACCAAACCCTAACTTTAACCCTAACCCAAACCCAAACCCTTACACTAATCCTCACACTAACCCTAACCCTAACCCAAACCCAAACACTAAATCTAACCCTAACCCTAACCCTAACCCTAACCCAAAGCCTAAACCGAAACCTAACCCTAACCCAAATCGTCACACTAATCCTAAACCTAACACACACCCTAAATCTAACCTTAACCCTCACCCAAATCCAAACCCTAACCCTAACCCTAACACTAACCCAAAACCAAACCCTAACCGTAAACCTAACCCTAACCCTAACCCTAACCCTAACCCAAACCCTAACCCTAACCCTAACGCTAACACAAACCCTAACCCTAACCCTAACAGTAACCCTAACCCAAACCCTAAATCTAACCCTAACCCTAACCCAAACCCAAACCCTAACCCTAACCCTAACCCTAACCCAAACCCTAACCCTAACACTAACCCAAACCCAAATCCTAAACCTAACCCTAACCCTAACCCTAACGCTAAACGTAACCCAAACGCAAACGCAAACCCTAACCCTAACCCTAACCCTAACCCAAAGCCTAACCGTAACCCTAACCCTAACCCTAACCCTAACCCTAACCATAACCCTAACTCTAACCCTAACCCTAACCCAAACCCAAACCTTAACCCTAACCCTAACCCTAACGCAAACCCTAACCCTAACCCTAACCCTAACCCAAAACCAAACCCTAACCCTAACCCTAACCCTAACCCAAACACAAACCTAAACCCTAATCCTAATCCTAAAAATAACCCAAACCCAAACCCTAACCCTAACCCTAACCCTAACCCTAACCCAAACCCTAACCGTAACCCTAACCCTAACCCTAACGCTAACACAAACCCTAACCCTAACCCTAACCCTAACCCTAACCCAAACCCTAACTCTAACCCTAACCCTAACCCAAACCCAAACAATAACCCTAACCCTAACCCTAACCCTAACCCAAACCCTAAACCTAAACCTAACCCTAACCCAAACTCTAACCGTAACTCTAACCCTAACCCTATCCCTAACCCTAAACCTAACACTAACCCAAACCCTAACACTAACCCTAACCCTAACCCTTACCCTAAATCAAACATTAAACCTAAACCTAACCCTAACCCAAACCCTAACACTAACCCTAACACAAACCCTAACCCTAACCCTAACCCTAAGCCTAAGCCTAAACCTACCCCTAACACAAACCCTAACCCTAACCCTAACCCTAACCCTAACCCAAACTCAAACCCTAAACCTAATGCTAACTCTAACCCAAACCTTATCCCTAACCCTAACCCTTATCCAAACCCTAAATCTAACCCTAACCCTAACCCGAACCAAAACCTAAACCTAACCCAAACCCTGACCCTAACACTAACCCTAACCCAAACCCTAAACCTAACCCTAACCCTAACCCAAACCCAAACCCTTACGCTAATCCTCACCCTAACCCTAACCCAAACCCAAACCCAAACACTAAATCTAACCCTAACCGTAACCCTAACCCTAACACAAAGCCTAAACCGAAACCTAACCCTAACCCAAATCCTCACACTAATCCTAAACCTAACACACACCCTAACCCTAACCTTAACCCTAACCCAAATCCAAAACCTAACCCTAACCCTAACACTAACCCAAACCCAAACCCTAACCATAAACCTAACCCTAACCCTAACCCTAACCCTAACTCTAACCCTAACCCAAACCCTAACCCTAACCCTAACCCTAATCCAAACCCTAACCCTAACCCAAACCTTAACCCTAACCAAACCAAAACCTAAACCTTACACTAACCCTAACCCCAAGCCTAATCCTAAACCAAACCCAAACAATAACCCTAACCCTAACCCTAACCCAAACACAAACCCAAACCCTAACCCTAACTCTAAACATAACACAAACCCAAACCCTAACCCTAAACCTAACCCTTACCCAAACCCTAACCATAACCAGAACCCAAAAAATAACTCTATCCCTAAACCTAACCCTAACCCTAAACCTTACCCTAAACCAAACGCACACCCTAACCCTAACCCTAACCCTAACGCTAAACCTAAACCTAACCCAAGTCCTAGCACTAACCTTAGCCTAAACTTAACCCTAATCCAAACGCTAAACCTAACCCTAACCTAACCCTAACCCTAATCCTAACACTAACCCTTACCCAAACACTAACCTTATCGCAAACCCTCACCCTAAACCTAACCTAAACCCTAACCCTAACCCTAACCCTAACCCTAACCCAAACCCAAACACTAACCGAACCATAACCCTAACCCATCCTCTACCCGTACCCTAACCCTAACACTAAACCTAATACTAAACAAACCCCTAACCCTATACCTAACCCTTACCCTAACCCAAACATTAACCCTAAAACTAACCCTAACCCAAACCCTAACCCTAAACCTAACCCTAACCCAAACCCTAAGCCTAACCCTAACCCTAACCTAAATCCTAACCCTAACCCTAACTCAAACATTAACCCTAAACCTAACCCTAGCCCAAAACCTAATCCTAAACCTAACCCTAACACAACCCCAACCCTAACCCAAACACAAACCCAAACCCTAAACCTAACCGTAACCCTAACACTAACCCTAACCCTAAACCTAACCCTAACCCTAACCCAAACCAAACCCTAACTCAAACCCTAAACCTAACCCTAACCCTAACATTAACCCTAACCGAAGCCAAACCCTAAACTTAACCCTAATCCAAACCCAAACCCTTACACTAATCCTTACCCTAACCCTAACCCAAACCCAAACCAAAACACTAAATCTAACCCTAACCCTAAACCTAACCCTAAGCCAAAGCCTAAACCGAAACCCAACCCTAACCCAAATCCTCACACTAATCCTAAACCTAACACACACCCTAACCCTAAACTTTACCCTAACCCAAATCCAAACCCTAACCCTAACACTAACAAAAACCCAAACCCTAACCCTAACCCTAACCCTAACCCTAACCCTAACCCTAACACAAACCCTAACCCTAACCCTAACGCTAACACAAACCCTAACCCTAACCCTAACCCAAACCCAAACCATAACCGTAACCCTCACCCAAACCATAAACCTAATCCTAACACTAACCCTAACCCAAACCCTAACCGTAACCGTAACCCTAAACCTAACGCTAACTAAAACCCTAATCCTAACCCTAACCCTAACCCTAACCCAAACCCTAAATCTAACCCTAACCCTAACCCAAACCCAAACCCAAACACTAACCCTAACCCAAACGCTAAACCTAACCCTAACCCTAACCCTAACACTAACCCTTACCCAAACACTAACCTTATCGCAAACCCTCACCCTAAACCTAACCTAAACCCTAACCCTAACCCTAACACTAAACCTAACCCAAACCCAAACCCTAATCCTAACACTAACCCTAACCCTAACCCTAACACTCACCCTAAACCAAACGGAAACCCTAACCCTAACCCTAACCCTAACTCAAAACCTAACCCTAAACCTAACTCTAATACAAACCCTAACCCTAACCCTAACCCAAACCCAAACCCTAACCATAACCATAACCCTAACCCATCCTCTACCCATACCCTAACCCTAACACTAAACCTAATACTAAACAAACCCCTAAACCTATACCTAACCCTTACCCTAACCCAAACATTAACCCTAAAACTAATCCTAACACAAACCCTAACCCTAAAGCTAACCCTAACCCTAACCCTAACCCTAACCCTAACCCTAAACCTAACCCAAACCCTAACCCTAACCCTAACCCAAACATTAACCCTAAACCTAACCCTAACCCAAACGCTAAACCTAAACCTAACCCTAGCCCAAAACCTAACCCTAAACCTAAACCTAACACAAAACCTAACCCTAACACAAACACAAACCCAAACCGTAAACCTAACCCTAACCCTAACCCTAACCCTAACCGTAACTCTAACCCTAACCCTAAGCCTTAACCTAAACCTAACGCTAACCCAAACGCTAACACTAACCCTAAACCTAACCCTAACGCTAATCCTAACACAAACATTAAACCTAAACCTATCCCTAACCCAAGCGGTAACAGTAACCCTAACACAAACCCTAACCCTAACCCTAACGCTAAGCCTAAGTCTAAACCTAACCCTAACACAAACCCTAACCCTAACACAAACCCTAACGCTAACCGTAACCCTAACCTTAACACTAACCCTAACCCAAACTCAAACCCTAACACTAACCCTAACCGTAAACCTAACCCTA
>JAJHUQ010000037.1:6722500-6725000 GCA_035773235.1 Eospalax fontanierii | reverse complement strand
ACCCTAACCCAAACATTAACCCTAAAACTAACCCTAACCCAAACCCTAACCCTAAACCTAACCCTAACCCAAACCCTAAGCCTAACCCTAACCCTAACCTAAATCCTAAAACTAACCCTAACTCAAACATTAACCCTAAAC
Source organism: Eospalax fontanierii (assembly GCA_035773235.1). Classification (NCBI taxonomy): domain Eukaryota; kingdom Metazoa; phylum Chordata; class Mammalia; order Rodentia; family Spalacidae; genus Eospalax; species Eospalax fontanierii. Next base: position 6,724,859 of record JAJHUQ010000037.1, on the reverse strand, counting down.
CTAACCCTAACCCAAACGCTAACCCTAAACCTAACCCTAGCCCAAAACCTAACCCTAAACCTAACCCTAACACAAACCCAACCCTAACCCAAACACAAACCCAAACCCTAAACCTAACCCTAACCCTAACACTAACCCTAACCCTAACCCTAACCCAAAGCCTAAACCGAAACCTAACCCTAACCCAAATCGTCACACTAAGCCTAAACCTAACACACACCCTAAATCTAACCTTAACCCTAACCCAAATCCAAACCCTAACCCTAACCCTAACACTAACCCAAAACCAAACCCTAACCGTAAACCTAACCCTAACCCTAACCCTAACCCTAACCCTAACCCAAACCCTAACCCTAACCCTAACGCTAACACAAACCCTAACCCTAACCCTAACAGTAACCCTAACCCAAACCCTAAATCTAACCCTAACCCTAACCCAAACCCAAACCCTAACCCTAACCCTAACCCTAACCCAAACCCTAACCCTAACACTAACCCAAACCCAAATCCTAAACCTAACCCTAACCCTAACCCTAACCCTAACCCTAAACGTAACCAAAACGCAAACGCAAACCCTAACCCTAACCCTAACCCTAACCCAAACACTAACCGTAACCATAACCCTAACCCTAACCCTAACCATAACCCTAACTCTAACCCTAACCCTAACCCAAACCCAAACCTTAACCCTAACCCTAACCCTAACGCAAACCCTAACCCTAACCCTAACCCTAACCCAAACCCAAACCCTAACCCTAACCCTAACCCTAACCCAAACACAAACCTAAACCCTAATCCTAATCCTAAAAATAACCCAAACCAAAACCCTAACCCTAACCCTAACCCTAACCCTAACCCAAACCCTAACCGTAACCCTAACCCTAACCCTAACGCTAACACAAACCCTAACCCTAACCCTAACCCTAACCCTAACCCTAACCCAAACCCTAACTCTAACCCTAACCCTAACACAAACCCAAACAATAACCCTAACCCTAACCCTAACCCTAACCCAAACCCTAAACCTAAACCTAACCCTAACCCAAACTCTAACCGTAACTCTAACCCTAACCCTATCCCTAACCCTAAACCTAACACTAACCCAAACCCTAACACTAACCCTAACCCTAACCCTTACCCTAAATCAAACATTAAACCTAAACCTAACCCTAACCCAAACCCTAACACTAACCCTAACACAAACCCTAACCCTAACCCTAACCCTAAGCCTAAGCCTAAACCTACCCCTAACACAAACCCTAACCCTAACCCTAACCCTAACCCAAACTCAAACCCTAAACCTAATGCTAACCCTAACCCAAACCTTATCCCTAACCCTAACCCTTATCCAAACCCTAAATCTAACCCTAACCCTAACCCAAACCCTAAACCTAACCCTAACCCTAACCCAAACCCTTACGCTAATCCTCACCCTAACCCTAACCCAAACCCAAACCCAAACACTAAATCTAACCCTAACCGTAACCCTAACCCTAACACAAAGCCTAAACCGAAACCTAACCCTAACCCAAATCCTCACACTAATCCTAAACCTAACACACACCCTAACCCTAACCTTAACCCTAACCCAAATCCAAACCCTAACCCTTACCCTAACACTAACCCAAACCCAAACCCTAACTGTAAACCTAACCCTAACCATAACCCTAATACTAACTCTAACCCTAACCCAAACCCTAACCCTAACCCTAACCCTAATCCAAACCCTAACCCTAACCCAAACCTTAACCCTAACGAAACCAAAACCTAAACCTTACACTAACCCTAACCCCAAGCCTAATCCTAAACCAAACCCAAACAATAACCCTAACCCTAACCCAAACACAAACCCAAACCCTAACCCTAACTCTAAACATAACACAAACCCAAACCCTAACCCTAAACCTAACCCTTACCCAAACCCTAACCATAACCAGAACCCAAAAAATAACTCTATCCCTAAACCTAACCCTAACCCTAAACCTTACCCTAATCCAAACGCACACCCTAACCCTAACCCTAACCCTAACCCTAAACCTAAACCTAACACAAGCACTAGCACTAACCTTAGCCTTAACTTAACCCTAACCCAAAAGCTAAACCTAACCCTAACCTAACCCTAACCCTAATCCTAACACTAACCCTTACCCAAACACTAACCTTACCGCAAACCCTCACCCTAAACCTAACCTAAACCCTAACCCTAACCTTAACCCTAACCCTAACCCAAACCCAAACCCTAACCGAACCATAACCCTAACCCATCCTCTACCCGTACCCTAACCCTAACACTAAACCTAATACTAAACAAACCACTAACCCTATACCTAACCCTTACCCTAACCCAAACATTAACCCT
>JAJHUQ010000037.1:6705000-6710000 GCA_035773235.1 Eospalax fontanierii | reverse complement strand
CCCTAACCCTAACACAAACCCTAACTCTAACCCTAACCCTAACCCAAACCCAAACAATAACCCTAACCCTAACCCTAACCCTAACCCAAACCCTAAACCTAAACCTAACCCTAACCCAAACTCTAACCGTAACTCTAACCCTAACCCTATCCCTAACCCTAAACCTAACACTAACCCAAACCCTAACACTAACACTAACCCTAACCCTTACCCTAAATCAAACATTAAACCTAAACCTAACCCTAACCCAAACCCTAACACTAACCCTAACACAAACCCTAACCCTAACCCTAACCCTAAGCCTAAGCCTAAACCTACCCCTAACTCAAACCCTAACCCTAACCCTAACCTTAACCCTAACCCAAACTCAAACCCTAAACCTAATGCTAACCCTAACCCAAACCTTATCCCTAACCCTAACCCTTATCCAAACCCTAAATCTAACCCTAACCCTAACGCGAACCAAAACCTAAACCTAACCCAAACCCTGACCCTAACACTAACCCTAACCCAAACCCTAAACCTAACCCTAACCCTAACCCAAACCCAAACCCTTACGCTAATCCTCACCCTAACCCTAACCCAAACCCAAACCCAAACACTAAATCTAACCCTAACCGTAACCCTAACCCTAACACAAAGCCTAAACCGAAACCTAACCCTAACCCAAATCCTCACACTAATCCTAAACCTAACACACACCCTAACCCTAACCTTAACCCTAACCCAAATCCAAAACCTAACCCTAACCCTAACACTAACCCAAACCCAAACCCTAACCGTAAACCTAACCCTAACCCTAACCCTAACCCTAACTCTAACCCTAACCCAAACCCTAACCCTAACCCTAACCCTAATCCAAACCCTAACCCTAACCCAAACCTTAACCCTAACCAAACCAAAACCTAAACCTTACACTAACCCTAACCCCAAGCCTAATCCTAAACCAAATCCAAACAATAACCCTAACCCTAACCCTAACCCAAACACAAACCCAAACCCTAACCCTAACTCTAAACATAACACAAACCCAAACCCTAAGCCTAAACCTAACCCTTACCCAAACCCTAACCATAACCAAAACCCAAAAAATAACTCTATCCCTAAACCTAACCCTAACCCTAAACCTTACCCTAATCCAAACGCACACCCTAACCCTAACCCTAACGCTAAACCTAAACCTAACCCAAGTCCTAGCACTAACCTTAGCCTAAACTTAACCCTAACCCAAACGCTAAACCTAACCCTAACCTAACCCTAACCCTAATCCTAACACTAACCCTTACCCAAACACTAACCTTATCCCAAACCCTCACCCTAAACCTAACCTAAACCCTAACCTTAACCCTAACCCTAACCCTAACCCAAACCCAAACCCTAACCGAACCATAACCCTAACCCATCCTCTACCCGTACCCTAACCCTAACACTAAACCTAATACTAAACAAACCCCTAACCCGATACCTAATCCTTACCCTAACCCAAACATTAACCCTAAAACTAACCCTAACCCAAACCCTAACCCTAAACCTAACCCTAACCCAAACCCTAACCCTAACCCTAACCCTAACCTAAATCCTAACCCTAACCCTAACTCAAACATTAACCCTAAACATAACCCTAGCCCAAAACCTAACCCTAAACCTAACCCTAACACAAACCCAACCCTAACCCAAACACAAACCCAAACCCTAAACCTAACCGTAACCCTAACACTAACCCTAACCCTAAACCTAACCCTAACCCTAACCCAAACCAAACCCTAACTCAAACCCTAAGCCTAACCCTAACCCTAACATTAACCCTAACCGAAGCCAAACCCTAACCTTAACCCTAATCCAAACCCAAACCCTTACACTAATCCTTACCCTAACCCTAACCCAAACCCAAACCAAAACACTAAATCTAACCCTAACCCTAAACCTAACCCTAAGCCAAAGCCTAAACCGAAACCCAACCCTAACCCAAATCCTCACACTAATCCTAAACCTAACACACACCCTAACCCTAACCTTAACCCTAACCCAAATCCAAACCCTAACCCTAACACTAACAAAAACCCAAACCCTAACCCTAACCCTAACCCTAACCCTAACCCTAACCCTAACCCTAACACAAACCCTAACCCTAACCCTAACGCTAACACAAACCCTAATCCTAAACCTAACCCAAACCCAAACCATAACCGTAACCCTCACCCAAACCATGAACCTAATCCTAACCCTAACCCTAACCCAAACCCTAACCGTAACCGTAACCCTAAACCTAACGCTAACAAAAACCCTAATCCTAACCCTAACCCTAACCCTAACCCAAACCCTAAATCTAACCCTAACCCTAACCCAAACCCAAACCCAAACCCTAAACCTAACCTAAACCCTAACCCTAACCCTAACCCTAACACTAACCCTTACCCAAACACTAACCTTATCGCAAACCCTCACCCTAAACCTAACCTAAACCCTAACCCTAACCCTAACACTAAACCTAACCCAAACCCAAACGCTAATCCTAACACTAACCCTAACCCTAACCCTAACACTCACCCTAAACCAAACGGAAACCCTAACCCTAACCCTAACCCTAACTCAAAACCTAACCCGAAACCTAACTCTAATACAAACCCTAACCCTAACCCTAACCCAAACCCAAACCCTAACCATAACCATAACCCTAACCCATCCTCTACCCATACCCTAACCCTAACACTAAACCTAATACTAAACAAACCCCTAAACCTATACCTAACCCTTACCCTAACCCAAACATTAACCCTAAAAATAATCCTAACACAAACCCTAACCCTAAAGCTAACCCTAACCCTAACCCTAACCCTAACCCTAACCCTAAACCTAACCCAAACCCTAACCCTAACCCTAACCCAAACATTAACCCTAAACCTAACCCTAACCCAAACGCTAAACCTAAACCTAACCCTAGCCCAAAACCTAACCCTAAACCTAAACCTAACACAAAACCTAACCCTAACACAAACACAAACCCAAACCGTAAACCTAACCCTAACCCTAACCCAAATTCTAACCGTAACTCTAACCCTAACCCTAAGCCTTTACCTAAACCTAACGCTAACCCAAACCCTAACACTAACCCTAACCCTAACCCTAACGCTAATCCTAACACAAACATTAAACCTAAACCGAACCCTAACCCAAGCTGTAACAGTAACCCTAACACAAACCCTAACCCTAACCCTAACGCTAACACAAACCCTAATCCTAAACCTAACCCAAACCCAAACCACAACCGTAACCCTCACCCAAACCATGAACCTAATCCTAACCCCAACCCTAACCCAAACCCTAGCCGTAACCGTAACCCTAAACCTAACGCTAACAAAAACCCTGATCCTAACCCTAACCCTAACCCTAACCCAAACCCTTACCCTAAGCCTAAGTCTAAGCCTTACCCTAACACAAACCCTTACCCTAACACAAACCCTTACCCTAACCCTAACCCTAACCTTAACCCTAACCCTAACCCTAACTCAAACCCTAACACTAACCCTAACCGTAAACCTAACCCTAACCCTAACCCAAACCAAACCCTAACTCAAACCCTAAACCTAACCTTAAGCCTAACATTATTCCTAACCGAAACCAAACCCTAACCTTAACCCTAACCCAAACCCAAACCTTACACTAATCCTTACCCTAACCCTAACCAAAACCCAAACCCAAACACTAAATTTAACCCTAACCCTAACCCTGACCCTAACCCAAAGCTTAAACCGAAACTAAACCCTAACCCAAATCCTCACACTAATCCTAAACCTAACACACAACCTAACCCTAACCTTAACGCTAACCCAAAACCAAACCCTAACCCTAACCCTAACACTAACCCAAACCCAAACCCTAACCGTGAACCTAAACCTAACCCTAACCCTAACACTAACCCAAACCCTAACCCTAACCCTAACCCAAACCCTAACCCTAACCCTAACCCAAACATTAACCCTAACCCTAACCCTAACCCTAACCCTAACACTAACCCTAACCCTAATCCTAATCCTAAACCTAACCCTAACCCTAACCCTAACCCTAACCCTAACACTAACCCAAACCCTAACCCTAACCCTAACCCTAATCCAAACCCTAACCCTAACCCAAACCTTGACCCTAACCAAACCAAAACCTAACCCTTACACTAACCCTAACCCCAAGCCTAATCCTAAACCAAACCCAAACAATAACCCTAATTCTCAACCTAACCCTAAGCGAAAACCTAACACTAACCCTAAACCAAACCATAACTCTATCCAAAAACCTAACCTTAAACCTAAACCAAACCCAAAACCTAACCCTAACACTAACCCTAACACTAAACCTAACCCTGACCCTAACCCTAACCCTTACCCTGACCCAAACCCAAACCCTAACCCTAACACAAAACCTAACCCTTACCCAAACCCTAACCATAACCAGAACCCAAACCACAACTCTATCCCTAAACCTAACCCTAACCCTAAACCTTACCCTAATCCAAACGCACACCCTAACCCTAACCCTAACCCTAAACCTAAACCTAACCCAAGCCCTAACACTAACCTTAGCCTAAACTTAACCCTAACCCAAACGCTAAACCTAACCCTAACCCTAACCCTAACCTAATCCTAACACTAACCCTTACCCAAACACTAACCTTATCGCAAACCCTCACCCTAAACCTAACCTAAACCCTAACCCTAACCCTAACAGTAAACCTAATCCAAACCCAAACCCTAATCCTAACACTAACCCTAACCCTAACCGTAACACTCACCCTAAACCAAACGGTAACCCTAACCCTAACCCTAACCCTAACTCAAACCCTAACCCTAAACCTAACTCTAATACAAACCCTAACCCTAACCCTAACCCAAACCGAAACCGTAACCCTAACCATAACCCTAACCCATCCTCTACCCGTACCCTGACCCTAACACTAAACCTAAAACTAAACAAACCCCTAACCCTATACCTAACCCTTACCCTAACCC
>JAJHUQ010000037.1:6682500-6695000 GCA_035773235.1 Eospalax fontanierii | reverse complement strand
TGACCCAAACCCAAACCCTAACCCTAACACAAAACCTAACCCTTACCCAAACCCTAACCATAACCAGAACCCAAACCACAACTCTATCCCTAAACCTAACCCTAATGCTAAACCTTACCCTAATCCAAACGCACACCGTAACCCTAACCCTAACCCTAAACCTAAACCTAACCCAAGCCCTAACACTAACCTTAGCCTAAACTTAACCCTAACCCAAACGCTAAACCTAACCCTAACCCTAACCCTAACCTAATCCTAACACTAACCCGTACCCAAACACTAACCTTATCGCAAACCCTCACCCTAAACCTAACCTAAACCCTAAGCCTTACCCTAACACTAAACCTAATCTAAACCCAAACCCTAATCCTAACCCTAACCCTAACCCTAACCCTAACACTCACCATAAACCAAACGGTAACTCTAACCCTAACCCTAACCCTAACTCAAACCCTAACCCTAAACCTAACTCTAATACAAACCCTAACCCTAACCCTAACCCAAACCCAAACCGTAACCCTAACCATAACCCTAACCCATCCTCTACCCGTACGCTGACCCTAACACTAAACCTAATACTAAACAAACCCCTAACCCTATACCTAACCCTTACCCTAACCCAAACATTAACCCTAAAACTAACCCTAACCCAAACCCTAACCCCAAACCTAACCCTAACCCAAACCCTAATCCTAACCCTAACCCTAACCCAACACCTAACCCTAACCCTAACCCAAACATTAACCCTAAACCTAACCCTAACCCAAATGTTAACCCTAATCCTAACCCAAGCCCAAAATCCAACCCTAAACCTAACCCTAACACAAACCCTAACCCTAACCCAAAACCAAACCCAAACCCTAAACTTAACCGTAACCCTAATCCAAACTCTAATCATAACTCTAACCCTAACCCTAACCCTAACCCTAAACCTAACACTAACCCAAACCCTAACACTAACCCTAACCCTAACCCTAAACCTAACCCTAACCCTAACCCAAACATTAAACCAAAACCTAACTCTAACCCAAACCCTAACACTAACCCTAACACAAACCCTATCCCTAAACCTAACCCTAGCCTAAGCCTAAACCTAACCCTAACAGAAACCCTAACCCTAACCATAACCCTAACCCTAACCCTAACCTTAACCCAAACTCAAACCCTAAACCTAATGCTAACCCTAACCCAAACCCTATCCCTAACCCTAACCCTTATCCAAACCCTAAATCTAACCCTAACCCTAACCCTAACCCGAAACCTAACCCTAACCCTAACCCTAACACAAACCCTAACCCTAACGCAAAACCAAACCCAAACCCTAAACTTAACCGTAACCCTAACCCAAACTCTAACCATAACTCTAACCCTAACCCTAAACCTAACCCTAAACCTAACACTAACCCAAACCCTAACACTAACCCTAACCCTAAACCTAACCCTAACCCTAACCCAAACATTAAACCTAAACCTAACCCTAACCCAAACCCTAACACTAACCCTAACCCTAACCCTAACCCAAACCCAGACGCTAACCCTAACCCAAACACTAAACCTAACCCTAACCCTAATCCTAACTCTAATCCTAACACTAACCCTAACCCAAACACTAACCTTATCGCAAACCCTCACCCTAAACCTAACCTAAACCCTAACCCTAACCCTAACACTAAACCTAACCCAAACCCAAACCCTAATCCTAACACTAACCCTAACCCTAACCCTAACACTCACCCTAAACCAAACGGAAACCCTAACCCTAACCCTAATCCTAACTCACACCCTAACCCTAAACCTAACTCTAATACAAACCCTAACCCTAACCCTAACCCAAACCCAAACCCTAACCCTAACCATAACCCTAACCCATCCTCTACCCATACCCTAACCCTAACACTAAACCTAATACTAAACAAACCCCTAATCCTATACCTAACCCTTACCCTAACCCAAACATTAACCCTAAAACTAACCCTAACACAAACCCTAACCCTAAACCTAACCCTAACCCAAACCCTAACCCTAACCCTAAACCTAACCCAAACCCTAACCCTAACCCTAACACAAACATTAACCCTAAACCTAACCCTAACCCAAACGCTAACCCTAAACCTAAACCTAGCTCAAAACCTAACCCTAAACCTAAACCTAACACAAACCCTAACCCTAACACAAACACAAACCCAAACCGTAAACCTAACCCTAACCCTAACCCAAATTCTAACCGTAACTCTAACCCTAACCCTAAGCCTTAACCTAAACCTAACGCTAACCCAAACCCTAACACTAACCCTAACCCTAACCCTAACCCTAACCCTAACCCTAACCCAAACATTAAACCTAAACCTAACCCTAACCCAAGCCGTAACAGTAACCCTAACACAAACCCTAACCCTAACCCTAACCCTAAGCCTAAGTCTAAACCTAACCCTAACACAAACCCTAACCCTAACCCTAACCCTAACCTTAACCCTAACCCTAACCCAAACTCAAACCCTAACACTAACCCTAACACTAACCCTAACCGTAAACCTACCCCTAACCCTAACCCAAACCAAACCCCAACTCAAACCCTAAACCTAACCTTAAGCCTAACATTAATCCTAACCGAAACCAAACCCTAACCTTAACCGTAACCCAAACCCAAACCTTACACTAATCCTTACCCTAACCCTAACCAAAACACAAACCCAAACACTAAATTTAACCCTAACCCTAACCCTAACCCTAACCCAAAGCTTAAAGCGAAACTTAACCCTAACCCAAATCCTCACACTAATCCTAAACCTAACACACAACCTAACCCTAACCTTAACGCTAACCCAAATCCAAACCCTAACCCTAACCCTAACACTAACCCAAACCCAAACCGTAACCGTAAACCTAACCCTAACCCTAACCCTAACACTAACCCAAAACCTAACCCTAACCCTAACCCAAACCCTAACCCTAACCCTAACCCAAACATTAACCCTAACCCTAAGCCTAACCCTAACCCTAACACTAACCCTAACCCTAATCCTAACCGTAAACCTAACCCTAACCCTAACCCTAACCCTAACCCTAACACTAACCCAAACCCTAACCCTAACCCTAACCCTAATCCAAACCCTAACCCTAACCCAAACCTTAACCCTAACCAAACCAAAACCTAACCCTTACACTAACCCTAACCCCAAGCCTAATCCTAAACCAAACCAAACAATAACCCTAATTCTCAACCTAACCCTAAGCGAAAACCTAACACTAACCCTAAACCAAACCATAACTCTATCCAAAAACCTAACCTTACACCTAAACCAAACCCAAAACCTAACCCTAACACTAACCCTAACACTAAACCTAACCCTGACCCTAACCCTAACCCTTACCCTGACCCAAACCCAAACCCAAACCCTAACACAAAACCTAACCCTTACCCAAACCCTAACCATAACCAGAACCCAACCCACACCTCTATCCCTAAACCTAACCCTAACCCTAAACCTTACCCTAATCCAAACGCACACCCTAACCCTAACCCTAACCCTAAACTTAAACCTAACCCAAGCCCTAACACTAACCTTAGCCTAAACTTAACCCTAACCCAAACGCTAAACCTAACCCTAACCCTAACCCTAACCTAATCCTAACACTAACCCTTACCCAAACACTAACCTTATCGCAAACCCTCGCCCTAAACCTAACCTAAACCCTAACCCTAACCCTAACACTAAACCTAATCCAAACCCAAACCCTAATCCTAACACTAACCCTAACCCTAACCCTAACACTCACCCTAAACCAAATGGTAACCCTAACCCTAACCCTAACTCAAACCCTAACCCTAAACCTAACTCTAATACAAACCCTAACCCTAACCCTAACCCAAACCCAAACCGTAACCCTAACCATAACCCTAACCCATCCTCTATCGTACCCTGACCCTAACAATAAACCTAATACTAAACAAACCCCTAACCCTATACCTAACCCTTACCCTAACCCAAACATTAACCCCAAAACTAACCCTAACCCAAACCCTAACCCTAAACCTAACCCTAACCCAAACCCTAACCCTAACCCTAACCCTAACCCAACCCCTAACCCTAACCCTAACCCAAACATTAACCCTAAACCTAACCCTAACCCAAATGCTAACCCTAAACCTAACCCAAGCCCAAAATCCAACCCTAAACCTAACCCTAACACAAACCCTAACCCTAACCCAAAACAAAACCCAAACCCTAAACTTAACCGTAACCCTAATCCAAACTCTAACCATAACTCTAACCCTAACCCTAACCCTAACCCTAAACCTAACACTAACCCAAACCCTAACACTAACCCTAACCCTAAACCTAACCCTAACCCAAACCCTAAACCTAACCCTAACCCTAACCTAAATCCTAACCCTAACCCTAACTCAAACATTAACCCTAAACCTAACCCTAGCCCAAAACCTAACCCTAAACCTAACCCTAACACAAACCCAACCCTAACCCAAACACAAACCCAAACCCTAAACCTAACCGTAACCCTAACACTAACGCTAACCGTAAACCTAACCCTAACCCTAACCCAAACCAAACCCTAACTCAAACCCTAAACCTAACCTTAAGCCTAACATTATTCCTAAGCGAAACCAAACCCTAACCTTAACCCTAACCCAAACCCAAACCTTACACTAATCCTTAACCTAACCCTAACCAAAACCCTAACCCAAACACTAAATTTAACCCTAACCCTAACCCTGACCCTAACCCAAAGCTTAAACCGAAACTAAACCCTAACCCAAATCCTCACACTAATCCTAAACCTAACACACACCCTAACCCTAACCTTAACGCTAACCCAAATCCAAACCCTAACACTAACCCTAACACTAACCCAAACCCAAACCCTAACCGTAAACCTAACCCTAACCCTAACCCTAACACTAACCCAAACCCTAACCCTAACCCTAACCCAAACCCTAACCCTAACCCTAACCCAAACATTAACCCTAACCCTAACCCTAACCCTAACCCTAACACTAACCCTAACCCTAATCCTAACCGTAAACCTAACCCTAACCCTAACCCTAACCCTAACCCTAACACTAACCCAAACCCTAACCCTAACCCTAACCCTAATCCAAACCCTAACCCTAACCCAAACCTTGACCCTAACCAAACCAAAACCTAACCCTTACACTAACCCTAACCCCAAGCCTAATCCTAAAATAAACCCAAACAATAACCCTAATTCTCAACCTAACCCTAAGCGAAAACCTAACACTAACCCTAAACCAAACCATAACTCTATCCAAAAACCTAACCTTAAACCTAAACCATACCCAAAACCTAATCCTAACAATAAACCTAACCCTAACCCTAACCCTAACCCTAAACCCAAACCCTAACCCTAACACAAAACCTAACCCTTACCCAAACCCTAACCATAACCAGAACCCAAACCACAACTCTATCCCTAAACCTAACCCTAATGCTAAACCTTACCCTAATCCAAACGCACACCGTAACCCTAACCCTAACCCTAAACCTAAACCTAACCCAAGCCCTAACACTAACCTTAGCCTAAACTTAACCCTAACCCAAACGCTAAACCTAACCCTAACCCTAACCCTAACCTAATCCTAACACTAACCCGTACCCAAACACTAACCTTATCGCAAACCCTCACCCTAAACCTAACCTAAACCCTAACCCTAACCCTAACAGTAAACCTAATCCAAACGCAAACCCTAATCCTAACACTAACCCTAACCCTAACCCTAACACTCACCCTAAACCAAACGGTAACCCTAACTCTAACCCTAACCCTAACTCAAACCCTAACCCTAAACCTAACTCTAATACAAACCCTAACCCTAACCCTAACCCAAACCCAAACCGTAACCCTAACCATAACCCTAACCCATCCTCTACCCGTACCCTGACCCTAACACTAAACCTAATACTAAACAAACCCCTAACCCTATACCTAACCCTTACCCTAACCCAAACATTAACCCTAAAACTAACCCTAACCCAAACCCTAACCCTAAACCTAACCCTAACCCAAACCCTAATCCTAACCCTAACCCTAACCCAACACCTAACCCTAACCCTAACCCAAACATTAACCCTAAACCTAACCCTAACCCAAATGTTAACCCTAATCCTAACCCAAGCCCAAAATCCAACCCTAAACCTAACCCTAACACAAACCCTAACCCTAACCCAAAACCAAACCCAAACCCTAAACTTAACCGTAACCCTAATCCAAACTCTAATCATAACTCTAACCCTAACCCTAACCCTAACCCTAAACCTAACACTAACCCAAACCCTAACACTAACACTAACCCTAAACCTAACCCTAACCCTAACCCAAACATTAAACCAAAGCCTAACCCTAAACCAATCCCCAACACAAACCCTAACACAAACCCTATCCCTAAACCTAACCCTAGCCTAAGCCTAAACCTAACCCTAACAGAAACCCTAACCCTAACCATAACCCTAACCCTAACCCTAACCTTAACCCAAACTCAAACCCTAAACCTAATGCTAACCCTAACCCAAACCCTATCCCTAACCCTAACCCTTATCCAAACCCTAAATCTAACCCTAACCCTAACCCTAACCCAAAACCTAACCCTAACCCTAACCCTAACACAAACCCTAACCCTAACGCAAAACCAAACCCAAACCCTAAACTTAACCGTAACCCTAACCCAAACTCTAACCATAACTCTAACCCTAACCCTAAACCTAACCCTAAACCTAACACTAACCCAAACCCTAACACTAACACTAACCCTAAACCTAACCCTAACCCTAACCCAAACATTAAACCTAAACCTAACCCTAACCCAAACCCTAACACTAACCCTAACCCTAACCCTAACCCAAACCCAAACGCTAACCCTAACCCAAACACTAAACCTAACCCTAACCCTAATCCTAACTCTAATCCTAACACTAACCCTAACCCAAACACTAACCTTATCGCAAACCCTCACCCTAAACCTAACCTAAACCCTAACCCTAACCCTAACACTAAACCTAACCCAAACCCAAACCCTAATCCTAACACTAACCCTAACCCTAACCCTAACACTCACCCTAAACCAAACGGAAACCCTAACCCTAACCCTAATCCTAACTCACACCCTAACCCTAAACCTAACTCTAATACAAACCCTAACCCTAACCCTAACCCAAACCCAAACCCTAACCCTAACCATAACCCTAACCCATCCTCTACCCATACCCTAACCCTAACACTAAACCTAATACTAAACAAAGCCCTAAACCTATACCTAACCCTTACCCTAACCCAAACATTAACCCTAAAACTAACCCTAACACAAACCCTAACCCTAAACCTAACCCTAACCCAAACCCTAACCCTAACCCTAAACCTAACCCAAACCCTAACCCTAACCCTAACACAAACATTAACCCTAAACCTAACCCTAACCCAAACGCTAACCCTAAACCTAACCCTAGCTCAAAACCTAACCCTAAACCTAAACCTAACACAAACCCCAACCCCAACACAAACACAAACCCAAACCGTAAACCTAACCCTAACCCTAACCCAAATTCTAACCGTAACTCTAACCCTAACCCTAAGCCTTAACCTAAACCTAACGCTAACCCAAACCCTAACACTAACCCTAACCCTAACCCTAACCCTAACCCTAACCCTAACCCTAACCCAAACATTAAACCTAAACCTAACCCTAACCCAAGCCGTAACAGTAACCCTAACACAAACCCCAACCCTAACCCTAACCCTAAGCCTAAGTCTAAACCTAACCCTAACACAAACCCTAACCCTAACCCTAACCCTAACCTTAACCCTAACCCTAACCCAAACTCAAACCCTAACACTAACCCTAACACTAACCCTAACCGTAAACCTACCCCTAACCCTAACCCAAACCAAACCCTAACTCAAACCCTAAACCTAACCTTAAGCCTAACATTAATCCTAACCGAAACCAAACCCTAACCTTAACCGTAACCCAAACCCAAACCTTACACTAATCCTTACCCTAACCCTAACCAAAACCCAAACCCAAACACTAAATTTAACCCTAACCCTAACCCTAACCCTAACCCAAAGCTTAAACCGAAACTTAACCCTAACCCAAATCCTCACACTAATCCTAAACCTAACACACAACCTAACCCTAACCTTAACGCTAACCCAAATCCAAACCCTAACCCTAACCCTAACACTAACCCAAACCCAAACCGTAACCGTAAACCTAACCCTAACCCTAACCCTAACACTAACCCAAAACCTAACCCTAACCCTAACCCAAACCCTAACCCTAACCCTAAGCCAAACATTAACCCTAACCCTAACCCTAACCCTAACCCTAACACTAACCCTAACCCTAATCCTAACCGTAAACCTAACCCTAACCCTAACCCTAACCCTAACCCTAACACTAACCCAAACCCTAACCCTAACCCTAACCCTAATCCAAACCCTAACCCTAACCCAAACCTTAACCCTAACCAAACCAAAACCTAACCCTTACACTAACCCTAACCCCAAGCCTAATCCTAAACCAAACCCAAACAATAACCCTAATTCTCAACCTAACCCTAAGCGAAAACCTAACACTAACCCTAAACCAAACCATAACTCTATCCAAAAACCTAACCTTACACCTAAACCAAACCCAAAACCTAACCCTAACACTAACCCTAACACTAAACCTAACCCTGACCCTAACCCTAACCCTTACCCTGACCCAAACCCAAACCCAAACCCTAACACAAAACCTAACCCTTACCCAAACCCTAACCATAACCAGAACCCAAACCACAACTCTATCCCTAAACCTAACCCTAACCCTAAACCTTACCCTAATCCAAACGCACACCCTAACCCTAACCCTAACCCTAAACTTAAACCTAACCCAAGCCCTAACACTAACCTTAGCCTAAACTTAACCCTAACCCAAACGCTAAACCTAACCCTAACCCTAACCCTAACCTAATCCTAACACTAACCCTTACCCAAACACTAACCTTATCGCAAACCCTCGCCCTAAACCTAACCTAAACCCTAACCCTAACCCTAACACTAAACCTAATCCAAACCCAAACCCTAATCCTAACACTAACCCTAACCCTAACCCTAACACTCACCCTAAACCAAATGGTAACCCTAACCCTAACCCTAACTCAAACCCTAACCCTAAACCTAACTCTAATACAAACCCTAACCCTAACCCTAACCCAAACCCAAACCGTAACCCTAACCATAACCCTAACCCATCCTCTACCGTACCCTGACCCTAACAATAAACCTAATACTAAACAAACCCCTAACCCTATACCTAACCCTTACCCTAACCCAAACATTAACCCCAAAACTAACCCTAACCCAAACCCTAACCCTAAACCTAACCCTAACCCAAACCCTAACCCTAACCCTAACCCTAACCCAACCCCTAACCCTAACCCTAACCCAAACATTAACCCTAAACCTAACCCTAACCCAAATGCTAACCCTAAACCTAACCCAAGCCCAAAATCCAACCCCAAACCCAACCCTAACACAAACCCCAACCCCAACCCAAAACCAAACCCAAACCCTAAACTTAACCGTAACCCTAATCCAAACTCTAACCATAACTCTAACCCTAACCCTAACCCTAACCCTAAACCTAACACTAACCCAAACCCTAACACTAACCCTAACCCTAAACCTAACCCTAACCCAAACCCTAAACCTAACCCTAACCCTAACCTAAATCCTAACCCTAACCCTAACTCAAACATTAACCCTAAACCTAACCCTAGCCCAAAACCTAACCCTAAACCTAACCCTAACACAAACCCAACCCTAACCCAAACACAAACCCAAACCCTAAACCTAACCGTAACCCTAACACTAACCCTAACCGTAAACCTAACCCTAACCCTAACCCAAACCAAACCCTAACTCAAACCCTAAACCTAACCTTAAGCCTAACATTATTCCTAAGCGAAACCAAACCCTAACCTTAACCCTAACCCAAACCCAAACCTTACACTAATCCTTAACCTAACCCTAACCAAAACCCTAACCCAAACACTAAATTTAACCCTAACCCTAACCCTGACCCTAACCCAAAGCTTAAACCGAAACTAAACCCTAACCCAAATCCTCACACTAATCCTAAACCTAACACACACCCTAACCCTAACCTTAACGCTAACCCAAATCCAAACCCTAACACTAACCCTAACACTAACCCAAACCCAAACCCTAACCGGAAACCTAACCCTAACCCTAACCCTAACACTAACCCAAACCCTAACCCTAACCCTAACCCAAACCCTAACCCTAACCCTAACCCAAACATTAACCCTAACCTTAACCCTAACCCTAACCCTAACACTAACCCTAACCCTAATCCTAACCGTAAACCTTACCCTAACCCTAACCCTAACCCTAACCCTAACACTAACCCAAACCCTAACCCTAACCCTAACCCTAATCCAAACCCTAACCCTAACCCAAACCTTGACCCTAACCAAACCAAAACCTAACCCTTACACTAACCCTAACCCCAAGCCTAATCCTAAAATAAACCCAAACAATAACCCTAATTCTCAACCTAACCCTAAGCGAAAACCTAACACTAACCCTAAACCAAACCATAACTCTATCCAAAAACCTAACCTTAAACCTAAACCATACCCAAAACCTAATCCTAACAATAAACCTAACCCTGACCCTAACCCTAACCCTTACCCTGACCCAAACCCAAACCCTAACCCTAACACAAAACCTAACCCTTACCCAAACCCTAACCATAACCAGAACCCAAACCACAACTCTATCCCTAAACCTAACCCTAATGCTAAACCTTACCCTAATCCAAACGCACACCGTAACCCTAACCCTAACCCTAAACCTAAACCTAACCCAAGCCCTAACACTAACCTTAGCCTAAACTTAACCCTAACCCAAACGCTAAACCTAACCCTAACCCTAACCCTAACCTAATCCTAACACTAACCCGGACCCAAACACTAACCTTATCGCAAACCCTCAACCTAAACCTACCCTACACCCTAACCCTAACCCTAACAGTAAACCTAATCCAAACGCAAACCCTCATCCTAACACTAACCCTACCCCTAACCCTAACACTCACCATAAACCAAACGGTAACCCTAACTCTAACCCTAACCCTAACTCAAACCCTAACCCTAAACCTAACTCTAATACAAACCCTAACCCTAACCCTAACCCAAACCCAAACCGTAACCCTAACCATAACCCTAACCCAACCTCTACCCGTACCCTGACCCCAACACCAAACCTAATACTAAACAAACCCCTAACCCTATACCTAACCCTTACCCTAACCCAAACATTAACCCTAAAACTAACCCTAACCCAAACCCTAACCCTAAACCTAACCCTAACCCAAACCCTAATCCTAACCCTAACCCTAACCCAACACCTAACCCTAACCCTAACCCAAACATTAACCCTAAACCTAACCCTAACCCAAATGTTAACCCTAATCCTAACCCAAGCCCAAAATCCAACCCTAAACCTAACCCTAACACAAACCCTAACCCTAACCCAAAACCAAACCCAAACCCTAAACTTAACCGTAACCCTAATCCAAACTCTAATCATAACTCTAACCCTAACCCTAACCCTAACCCTAAACCTAACACTAACCCAAACCCTAACACTAACCCTAACCCTAAACCTAAACCTAACCCTAACCCAAACATTAAACCAAAACCTAACTCTAACCCAAACCCTAACACTAACCCTAACACAAACCCTATCCCTAAACCTAACCCTAGCCTAAGCCTAAACCTAACCCCAACAGAAACCCTAACCCTAACCATAACCCTAACCCTAACCCTAACCTCAACCCAAACTCAAACCCTAAACCTAATGCTAACCCCAACCCCAACCCTATCCCTAACCCTAACCCTTATCCAAACCCTAAATCTAACCCTAACCCTAACCCTAACCCAAAACCTAACCCTAACCCTAACCCTAACACAAACCCTAACCCTAACGCAAAACCAAACCCAAACCCTAAACTTAACCGTAACCCTAACCCAAACTCTAACCATAACTCTAACCCTAACCCTAAACCTAACCCTAAACCTAACACTAACCCAAACCCTAACACTAACCCTAACCCTAAACCTAACCCTAACCCTAACCCAAACATTAAACCTAAACCTAACCCTAACCCAAACCCTAACACTAACCCTAACCCTAACCCTAACCCAAACCCAAACGCTAACCCTAACCCAAACACTAAACCTAACCCTAACCCTAATCCTAACTCTAATCCTAACACTAACCCTAACCCAAACACTAACCTTATCGCAAACCCTCACCCTAAACCTAACCTAAACCCTAACCCTAACCCTAACACTAAACCTAACCCAAACCCAAACCCTAATCCTAACACTAACCCTAACCCTAACCCTAACACTCACCCTAAACCAAACGGAAACCCTAACCCTAACCCTAAT
>JAJHUQ010000037.1:6675000-6677500 GCA_035773235.1 Eospalax fontanierii | reverse complement strand
CCCAAACCCAAACCCTTACACTAATCCTCACCCTAACCCTAACCCAAACCCAAACCCAAACACTAAATCTAACCCTAACCCTAACCTTAACCCTAACCCA
Organism: Eospalax fontanierii; assembly: GCA_035773235.1. Classification (NCBI taxonomy): domain Eukaryota; kingdom Metazoa; phylum Chordata; class Mammalia; order Rodentia; family Spalacidae; genus Eospalax; species Eospalax fontanierii. Next base: position 6,677,400 of record JAJHUQ010000037.1, on the reverse strand, counting down.
AAGCCTAAACCGAAACCTAACCCTAACCCAAATCCTCACACTAATCCTAAACCTAACACACACCCTAACCCTAACCTTAACCCTAACCCAAATCCAAACCCTAACCCTAACCCTAACACTAACCCAAACCCAAACCCTAACCGTAAACCTAACCCTAACCCTAACCCTAACACTAACTCTAACCCTAACCCAAACCCTAACCCTAAACCTAACCCTAATCCAAAATCTAACCCTAACCCAAACCTTAACCCTAACCAAACCAAAATGTAACCCTTACACTAACCCTAACCCCAAGCCTATTCCTAAACCAAACCCAAACAATAACCCTAACCCTAACCCTAACCCAAACCCAAACCCAAACCCTAACCCTAACTCTAAACATAACACAAACCCAAACCCTAACCCTAAACCTAACCCTTACCCAAACCCTAACCATAACCAGAACCCAAACCATAACTCTATCCCTAAACCTAACCCTAACCCTAAACCTTACACTAATCCAAACGCGCACCCTAACCCTAACCCTAACCCTAACCCTAACCCTAACCCTAACCCTAACCCTTAGCCTAAACTTAACCCTAACCCAAACGCTAAACCTAAGCCTAACCTAACCCTAACCCTAATCCTAACACTAACCCTTACCCAAACACTAACCTTATCGCAAACCCTCACCCTAAACCTAACCTAAACCCTAACCCTAACCATAACCCTAACCCTAATCCAAACCCAAACCCTAACCCTAACCATAACCCTAACCCATCCTCTACCCGTACCCTGACCCTAACACTAAACCTAATACTAAACAAACCCCTAACCCTATACCTAACCCTTACCCTAACCCAAACATTAACCCTAAAACTAACCCTAACCCAAACCCTAACCCTAAACCTAACCCTAACCCAAACCCTAATCCTAACCCTAACCCTAACCCAACACCTAACCCTAACCCTAACCCAAACATTAACCCTAAACCTAACCCTAACCCAAATGTTAACCCTAATCCTAACCCAAGCCCAAAATCCAACCCTAAACCTAACCCTAACACAAACCCTAACCCTAACCCAAAACCAAACCCAAACCCTAAACTTAACCGTAACCCTAATCCAAACTCTAATCATAACTCTAACCCTAACCCTAACCCTAATCCTAAACCTAACACTAACCCAAACCCTAACACTAACCCTAACCCTAAACCTAACCCTAACCCTAACCCAAACATTAAACCAAAACCTAACTCTAACCCAAACCCTAACACTAACCCTAACACAAACCCTATCCCTAAACCTAACCCTAGCCTAAGCCTAAACCTAACCCTAACAGAAACCCTAACCCTAACCATAACCCTAACCCTAACCCTAACCTTAACCCAAACTCAAACCCTAAACCTAATGCTAACCCTAACCCAAACCCTATCCCTAACCCTAACCCTTATCCAAACCCTAAATCTAACCCTAACCCTAACCCTAACCCAAAACCTAACCCTAACCCTAACCCTAACACAAACCCTAACCCTAACGCAAAACCAAACCCAAACCCTAAACTTAACCGTAACCCTAACCCAAACTCTAACCATAACTCTAACCCTAACCCTAAACCTAACCCTAAACCTAACACTAACCCAAACCCTAACACTAACCCTAACCCTAAACCTAACCCTAACCCTAACCCAAACATTAAACCTAAACCTAACCCTAACCCAAACCCTAACACTAACCCTAACCCTAACCCTAACCCAAACCCAAACGCTAACCCTAACCCAAACACTAAACCTAACCCTAACCCTAATCCTAACTCTAATCCTAACACTAACCCTAACCCAAACACTAACCTTATCGCAAACCCTCACCCTAAACCTAACCTAAACCCTAACCCTAACCCTAACACTAAACCTAACCCAAACCCAAACCCTAATCCTAACACTAACCCTAACCCTAACCCTAACACTCACCCTAAACCAAACGGAAACCCTAACCCTAACCCTAATCCTAACTCACACCCTAACCCTAAACCTAACTCTAATACAAACCCTAACCCTAACCCTAACCCAAACCCAAACCCTAACCCTAACCATAACCCTAACCCATCCTCTACCCATACCCTAACCCTAACACTAAACCTAATACTAAACAAACCCCTAAACCTATACCTAACCCTTACCCTAACCCAAACATTAACCCTAAAACTAACCCTAACACAAACCCTAACCCTAAACCTAACCCTAACCCAAACCCTAACCCTAACCCTAAACCTAACCCAAACCCTAACCCTAACCCTAACACAAACATTAACCCTAAACCTAACCCTAACCCAAACGCTAACCCTAAACCTAACCCTAGCTCAAAACCTAACCCTAAACCTAAACCTAACACAAACCCTAACCCTAACACAAACACAAACCCA
>JAJHUQ010000037.1:6655000-6657500 GCA_035773235.1 Eospalax fontanierii | reverse complement strand
CCCAAACCCAAACACTAACCCTAAACCTAACCCTAACCCTAACCCTAACCCTAACCCTAATCCAAACCCTAACCCTAACCCTAACCCTAATCCAAACCCTAACCCTAACCCAAACCTTAACCCTAACCAAACCAAAACCTAACCCTTACACTAACCCTAACCCCAAGCCTAATCCTAAACGAAACCCAAATAATAACCCTAATTCTCAACCTAACCTTAAGCGAAAACCTAACACTAACCCTAACCCAAACCATAACTCTATCCCTAAACCTAACCTTAAACCTAAACCAAACCCAAAACTTAACCCTAACACTAACCCTAACACTAAACCTAACCCTGTCCCTAACCCTAACCCTAACACTAACCCAAACCCAAACCCTAACCCTAACACAAAACCTAACCCTAAAACAAACCCTAACCCTATTCCTAACCCTAACCCTAAACCTAAAAGTAACCCTAACCCAAATGCAAAGCCTAACCCTTACCCTAACCCTAATCCAAACCCAAACCCTAACCGTAACCCTAACCCTAACCCTAACCCTAACCCTAACGCTAACACAAACCCTAAACCTAAACCTAACCCAAACCCAAACCATAATCGTAAGCCTCACCTAAACCATAACCCTAATCCTAACCCTAACCCTAACCCAAACCCTAACCGTAAGCGTAACCCTAACCCTAAGGCTAACACAAACCCTAACCCTAACCCTAACCCTAACCCTAACCCTAACCCTAACCCAAACCCTAAATCTAACCGTAACCCTAACCCAAACCCAAACCCTAACCCTAACCCTAACCCTAACCCAAACCCTAACCCTAACCCTAACCCAAACCCAAACCCTAAACCTAACCCTAACCCTAACCCTATCCCTAACCCTAACCCTAACCCTAACCCTAAACCTAAATGTAAACCTAACCCAAACGCAAGCCCTAACCCTAACCCTAACCCTAACCCAAACCCTAACCCTAATCCTAACCCTAACGCTAACACAAACCCTAAACCTAACCCTAACCCTAACCCAAACCCTAATTCTAACCCTAACCCTAACCCAAACCCAAACCCTAACCCTAACCCTAACCCTAACGCAAACCCTAACCCTAACCCTAACCCTAACCCAAACCCTAACCCTAACCCAAACACAAACCCAAACCCTAATCCTAACCCTAAACATAACCCAAACCCAAACCCTAACCCTAAACCTAACCCTTAGCCAAACCCTAACCATAACCAGAACCCAAACCATAACTCTATCCCTAAACCTAACCCTAACCCTAAATCTTACCCTAAACCAAACGCACACCCTAACCCTAACCCTAACCCTAACCCTAACCCTAAACCTAACCCAAGCCCTAACAGTAACCTTAGCCTAAACTTAACCCTAATCCAAACGCTATATCTAACCCTTACCCTAACCCTAACCCTAATCCTAACACTAACCCTTACCCAAACACTAACCTTATCGCAAACCCTGACCCTAAACCGAACCTAAACCCTAACCCTAACCCTAACACTAAACCTAACCCAAACCCAAACCCTAATCCTAACACTAACTCTAACCCTAACACTCACCCTAAACCAAAAGGAAACCCTAACCCTAACCCTAACCCTAACTCAAACCCTAACCCTAAACCTAACTCTAATACAAACCCTAACCCTAACCCCAACCCAAACCCAAACCCTAACCCTAACCATAACCCTAACCCATCCTCTTCCCGTACCTTAACCCTAACACTAAACCAAATACTAAACAAACCCCTAACCCTATACCTAACGCTTACCCTAATGCAAACATTAACCCTAAAACTAACCCTAACCCAAACCCTAAGCAAAACCCAAACCCTAACCCTAACCCTAACCCTAATCCAAACCCTAAACCTAACCCTAACCTAAACATTAACCCTAAACCTAACCCTAACCCAAACGGTAACCCTAAACCTAACCTTAGCCCAAAACCTAACCCTAAACATAAACCTAACACAAACCCTAATCCTAACCCAAACCCAAACCCAAACCCTAAACCAAACCCTAACCCTAACCCAAACTCTAACCGTAACTCTAACCCTAACCCTAACCCTAAACCTAACACTAACCCAAACCCTAACACTAACCCTAACCCTTACCCTAACCCTAACCCTAACCCAAACATTAAACCTAAACCTAACCCTAACCCAAACCCTAACACTAACCCTAACACAAACCCTAACCCTAACCCTAAGCCTAAGCCTAAGCCAAAGACTAAACCTAACCCTAACACAAACCCTAACCCTAACCTAAACCCTAACCCTAACCCTAAGACTAAACCTAATCCAAATCCAAACCCTAATCCTAACACTAACCCTAACCCTAACCCTAACACTCACCCTAAACCAAACGGAAACCCTAACCCTAACCCTAACTCAAACCCTAACCCTAAACCTAACAATAATACAAACCCTAACCCTAACCCTAACCCAAACCCAAACCCTAACACTAACCATAACCCTAACCCATCCTCTACCC
>JAJHUQ010000037.1:6627500-6632500 GCA_035773235.1 Eospalax fontanierii | reverse complement strand
AAACCCTAAATCTAACCCTAACCCTAACCCGAACCAAAACCTAAACCTAACCCAAACCCTGACCCTAACACTAACCCTAACCCAAACCCTAAACCTAACCCTAACCCTAACCCAAACCCAAACCCTTACACTAATCCTCACCCTAACCCTAATCCAAACCCAAACCCAAACACTAAATCTAAACCTAAACCTAACCATAATCCTAAACCAAAGCCTAAACCGAAACCTAACCCTTACCCAAATCCTCACACTAATCCTAAACATAACACTCACCCTAACCCTAACCTTAACCCTAACCCAAATCCAAACACTAACCCTAACCCTAACACTAACCCAAACCCAAACCCTAACCGTAAACCTAACCCTAACCCTAACCCTAACCCTAACCCTAACCCAAACCCTAACATTAACCCTAACCCTAATCCAAACCCTAACCCTAACCCAAACATTAACCCTAACCAAACCAAAACCTAACCCTTACACTAACCCTAACCCCAAGCCTAATCCTAAAGCAAACCCAAACAATAACCCTAATTCTCAACCTAACCCTAAGCGAAAACCAAACCCTAACCCTAACCCTAACCCTAACCCTAACACTAACCCAAACCCAAACCCTAACCATAAACCTAACCCTAACCCTAACCCAAACCATAACTCTATCCAAAAACCTAACCTTAAACCTAAACCAAACCCAAAACTTAACCCTAACACTAACCCTAACACTAAACCTAACCCTGACCCTAACCCTAACCCTAACCCAAACACAAACCCTAACCCTAACACAAAACCTAACCCTAAAACAAACCCTAACCCTATCCCTAACACTAACCCTAAACCTAAAAGTAACCCTAACCCAAACGCAAACCCTACCACTAACCCTAACTCTAAACCTAACCCAAACCGTAACCGTAACCCTAGCCCTAACCCTAACGCTAACACAAACCCTAACCCTAACCCTAAGACAAACCCTAACCGTAACCGTAACCCTAACCCTAACGCTAACACAAAGCCTAACCCTAACCCTAACCCTAACCCAAACCCTAAAGCTAACCCTAAAACTAACCCAAACCCAAACACTAACCCTAAGCCTAACCCTAACCCAAACCCTAACCCTAACCCTAACCCAAACCCAAACCCTAACTCTAACCCTAAACCTAACCCAAACACTAACCCTAACCCAAACCCAAACCCAAACACTAAAAATAACACTAACCCCAACCCCAACCCTAACCCAAATCCTAAACCGAAACCTAACCCTAACCCAAATCCTCACACTAATTCTAAACCTAACACACACCCTAACCCTAACCTTAACCCTAACCCAAATCCAAACGCTAACCCTAACCCTATCCCTAACCCAAACGCAAACCCTAACCCTAACCCTAATCCTAACCCAAACTCTAACCGTAACCCTAACCCTATCCCTAATGCTAACACAAAACCTTAACCTAACCCTAACCCTAACCCAAACCCTAACTCTAACCCTAACCCTAAACCAAACCCAAACCCAAACCCTAACCCTAACCCTAACCCTAACGCAAACCCTAACCCTAACCCTAACCCTAACCCAAACCCTAACCCAAACACAAACCCAAACCCTAATCCTAACCCTAAACATAACCCAAACCCAAAACTTAAACCTAAACCTAACCCTTACCCAAACCCTAACCATAACCAGAACCCAAACCATAACTCTATCCCTAAACCTAACCCAAACCCTAAACCTTACCCTAATCCAAACGCACACCCTAACCCTACCATAACCCTAACCCTATCCCTAAACCTAACCCAAGCCCTAACACTAACCTTAGCCTAAACTTAACCCTAACCAAACGCTAAATCTAACCCTAACCCTAACTCTAACACAAATCCTAACACTAACCCTTACCCAAACACTAACCTTATCGCAAACCCTCACCCTAAACCTAACCTAAACCCTAACCCTAACACTTACACTAAACCTAACCCATACCCAAACCCTAATCCTTACACTAACCCTAAACCTAACCCTAACACTCACCTAAACCAAACGGAATACCTTACCCTAATCCTAACCCTGACTTAATCCCTAACCCTAAACCTAACCCTAAGCCTAAGCCTAAACCGACCCCTAACACAAACCCTAACCCATCCCTAAAACTAACCCTAACCCTAACCCTAACCCAAACTCAAACCCTAAACCTAATGCTAACCCTAACCCAAACCCTATCCCTAACCCTAACCCTTATCCAAACCCTAAATCTAACCCTAACCCTAACCCGAACCAAAACCTAAACCTAACCCAAACCCTGACCCTAACACTAACCCTAACCCAAACCCTAAACCTAAAACTAACCCTAACCCAAACCCAAACCCTTACACTAATCCTCACCCTAACCCTAATCCAAACCCAAACCCAAACACTAAATCTAAACCTAAACCTAACCCTAACCCTAACCCAAAGCCTAAACCGAAACCAAACCCTTACCCAAATCCTCACACTAATCCTAAACATAACACTCACCCTAACCCTAACCTTAACCCTAACCCAAATCCAAACACTAACCCAAACCCTAACACTAACCCAAACCCAAACCCTAACCGTAAACCTAACCCTAACCCTAACCCTAACCCTAACCCTAACCCAAACCCTAACATTAACCCTAACCCTAATCCAAACCCTAACCCTAACCCAAACATTAACCCTAACCAAACCAAAACCTAACCCTTACACTAACCCTAACCCCAAGCCTAATCCTAAAGCAAACCCAAACAATAACCCTAATTCTCAACCTAACCCTAAGCGAAAACCAAACCCTAACCCTAACCCTAACCCTAACCCTAACACTAACCCAAACCCAAACCCTAACCATAAACCTAACCCTAACCCTAACCCAAACCATAACTCTATCCAAAAACCTAACCTTAAACCTAAACCAAACCCAAAACTTAACCCTAACACTAACCCTAACACTAAACCTAACCCTGACCCTAACCCTAACCCTAACCCTAACCCTAACCCTAAACCCTAACCCTAACACAAAACCTAACCCTAAAACAAACCCTAACCCTATCCCTAACACTAACCGTAAACCTAAAAGTAACCCTAACCCAAACGCAAACCGTTACTCTAACAGTAACCCGAAACCTAACCCAGACCCTAACCGTAACCCTAGCCCTAACCCTAACGCTAACACAAACCCTAACCCTAACCCTAAGACAAACCCTAACCGTAACCGTAACCCTAAACCTAACGCTAACACAAAGCCTAACCCTAACCCTAACCCTAACCCAAACCCTAAATCTAACCCTAAAACTAACCCATACCCAAACACTAACCCTAAGCCTAACCCTAACCCAAACCCTAACCCTAACCCTAACCCAAACCCAAACCCTAACTCTAACCCTAAACCAAACCCAAACCCTAACACTAACCCAAACCCAAACCCAAACACTAAATCTAACCCTAACCCTAACCCTAACCCTAACCCAAATCCTAAACCGAAACCTAACCCTAACCCAAATCCTCACACTAATTCTAAACCTAACACACATCCTAACCCTAACCTTAACCCTAACCCAAATCCAAACGCTAACCCTAACCCTATCCCTAACCCAAATGCAAAACCTAACCCTAACCCTTATCCTAACCCAAACTCTTACCGGAACCCTAACCCTTAACCTAACGCTAACACAAAACCTTAACCTAACCCTAACCCTAACCCAAACCCTAACTCTAACCCTAACCCTAACCCAAACCCAAACCCAAACCCTAACCCTAACCCTAACCCTAACGCAAACCCTAACCCTAACCCAAACACAAACCCAAACCCTAATCCTAACCCTAAACATAACCCAAACCCAAAACTTAAACCTAAACCTAACCCTTACCCAAACCCTAACCATAACCAGAACCCAAACCATAACTCTATCCCTAAACCTAACCCTAACCCTAAACCTTACCCTAATCCAAACGCACACCCTAACCCTACCATAACCCTAACCCTAACCCTAAACCTAACCCAAGCCCTAACACTAACCATAGCCTAAACTTAACCCTAACCAAACGCTAAATATAACCCTAACCCTAACTCTAACCCTATTCCTAACACTAACCCTTACACAAACACTAACCTTATCGCAAACCCTCACCCTAAACCTAACCTAAACCCTAACCCTAACCTTAACACTAAACCTAACCCAAACCCAAACCCTAATCCTAACACTAACCCTAAACCTAACCCTAACACTCACCTAAACCAAACGGAAACCCTAACCCTAATCCTAACCCTAACTGAAACCCTAACCCTAAACCTAACCCTAAGCCTAAGCCTAAACCTACCCCTAACACAAACCCTAACCCATCCCTAACCCTAACCCTAACCCTAACCCTAACCCAAACTCAAACCCTAAACCTAATGCTAACCCTAACCCAAACCCTATCCCTAACCCTAACCCTTATCCAAACCCTAAATCTAACCCTAACCCTAACCCGAACCAAAACCTAAACCTAACCCAAACCCTGACCCTAACACTAACCCCAACCCAAACCCTAAACCTAACCCTAACCCTAACCCAAACCCAAACCCTTACACTAATCCTCAACCTAACCCTAATCCAAACCCAAACCCAAACACTAAATCTAACCCTAAACCTAACCCTAACCCTAACCCAAAGCCTAAACCGAAACCTAACCCTAAGCCAAATCCTCACACTAATCCTAAACATAACACTCACCCTAACCCTAACCTTAACCCTAACCCAAATCCAAACACTAACCCTAACCCTAACACTCACCCAAACCCAAACCCTAACCGTAAACGTAACCCTAACCCTAACCCTAACCCTAACCCTAACCCTAACCCAAACCCTAACCTTAACCCTAACCCTAATCCAAACCCTAACCCTAACCCAAACCTTAACCCTAACCAAACCAAAACCTAACCCTTACACTAACCCTAACCCCAAGCCTAATCCTAAAGCAAACCCAAACAATAACCCTAATTCTCAACCTAACCCTA
>JAJHUQ010000037.1:6617500-6625000 GCA_035773235.1 Eospalax fontanierii | reverse complement strand
CCAAATATTAACCCTAAACCTAACGCTAACCCTAACGCTAAAGATAAACCTAACCCTAACCCAAACCCTAACCCTAACCTAAACTTAACCCAAACCCTAACCCTATTCATAACCCTAACCCAAACCCAAACCCTAACCCTAACTCAAACTCAAACCCTAACCCTAACCCTATCCCTAACCCTAACCCTAACCCTAACCCTAACCTTAACCCAAACTCAAACCCTAAACCTAATGCTAACCCTAATCCAAACCCTATCCCTACCCCTTATCCAAACCCTAAATCTAACCCTAACCCTAACCCTAACCCTAACCCAAAGCCTAAACCGAAACTTAACCCTAACCCAAATACTCACACTAATCCTAAACCTAACACACAACCTAACCCTAACCTTAACGCTAACCCAAATCCAAATCCTAACCCTAACCCTAACACTAACCCAAACCCAAACCCTAACCGTAAACCTAACCCTAACCCTAACCCTAACCCTAACCCTAACTCTAACCCAAACAAAAACCCTAACCCTAACCCTAATCCAAACCCTAACCCTAACCCAAACCTTAACCCTAACCAAACCAAAACCTAACCCTTACACTAACCCTAACCCCAAGCCTAATCCTAAACCAAACCCAAACAATAACCCTAATTCTCAACCTAACCCTAAGTGAAAACCTAACACTAACCCTAAACCAAACCATAACTCTATCCAAAAACCTAACCTTAAACCTAAACCAAACCCAAAACCTAACCCTAACACTAACCCTAACACTAAACCTAACCCTGACCCTAACCCTAACCCTAACCCTGACCCAAACCCAAACCCTAAACCTAACACAAAACCTAACCCTAAAACAAACCCTAACCCTATCCCTAACCCTAACCCTAAACCTAAAAGTAACCCTAACCCAAACGCAAACCCTAACACTAACCCTAACCCTAAACCTAACCCAAACCCTAACCGTAAACCTAAACCTAACCCTAACGCTAACAAAAACCCTAACCCTAAACCTAACGCAAACCCAAACCATAACCGTAACCCTCACCCAAACCATAACCCTAATCCTAACCCTAACGCTAACACAAAACCTAACCTTAACCCTAACCCTAACCCAAACCCTAACTCTAACCCTAAACCTAACCCAAACCCAAACCCTAACCCTAACCCTAACCCTAACCCAAACCCTAACCCTAATCCTAACCCAAACCCAAACCCTAAACCTAACCCTAACCCTAAACCTAACCCTCACGCTAACCCAAACCCTAACCCTAACCCTAACCCAAACCCAAACCCTAAACCTAACCCTAACCCTAACCCTAACCCTAACCCTAACCCTAAACCTAAACCAAAACGTAACCCTAACCCAAACGCAAACCCTAACCCTAACCCTAACCCTAACCCTAACCGTAACCCTAACCCTAACCTTAACGCTAACACAAACAATAACCCTAACCCTAACCCTAACACAAACCCTAACTCTAACCCTAACCCTAACCCTAACCCTAACCGTAACCCTAACCCTAACCTTAACGCTAACACAAACCCTAAACCTAACCCTAAACCTAACCCTAACCCTAACCCTAACCCTAACCCTAAACCTAAACCTAAACGTAACCGTAACCCAAACGCAAACCCTAACCCTAACCCTAACCCTAACCCTAACCCTAACCCTAAACCTAAACCTAAACGTAACCCTAACCCAAACGCAAACCCTAACCCTAACCCTAATCCTAACCCAAACTCTAACCGTAACCCTAACCCTAACCCTAACGCTAACACAAAACCTTAACCTAACCCTAACCCTAACCCAAACCCTAACTCTAACCCTAACCCTAACCCAAACCCAAACCCAAACCCTAACCCTAACCCTAACCCTAACGCAAACCCTAACCCTAACCCTAACCCTAACCCAAACCCTAACCCAAACACAAACCCAAACCCTAATCCTAACCCTAAACATAACCCAAACCCAAAACTTAAACCTAAACCTAACCCTTACCCAAACCCTAACCATAACCAGAACCCAAACCATAACTCTATCCCTAAACCTAACCCAAACCCTAAACCTTACCCTAATCCAAACGCACACCCTAACCCTACCATAACCCTAACCCTATCCCTAAACCTAACCCAAGCCCTAACACTAACCTTAGCCTAAACTTAACCCTAACCAAACGCTAAATCTAACCCTAACCCTAACTCTAACACAAATCCTAACACTAACCCTTACCCAAACACTAACCTTATCGCAAACCCTCACCCTAAACCTAAGCTAAACCCTAACACTAACACTAACACTAAACCTAACCCAAACCCAAACCCTAATCCTAACACTAACCCTAAACCTAACCCTAACACTCACCTAAACCAAACGGAAAACCTAACCCTAATCCTAACCCTAACTTAAACCCTAACCCTAAACCTAACCCTAAGCCTAAGCCTAAACCGACCCCTAACACAAACCCTAACCCATCCCTAAAACTAACCCTAACCCTAACCCTAACCCAAACTCAAACCCTAAACCTAATGCTAACCCTAACCCAAACCCTATCCCTATCCCTATCCCTTATCCAAACCCTAAATCTAACCCTAACCCTAACCCGAACCAAACCCTAAACCTAACCCAAACCCTGACCCTAACACTAACCCTAACCCAAACCCTAAACCTAACCCTAACCCTAACCCAAACCCAAACCCTTACACTAATCCTCACCCTAACACTAATCCAAACCCAAACCCAAACACTAAATCTAAACCTAAACCTAACCCTAACCCTAACCCAAAGCCTAAACCGAAACCTAACCCTAACCCAAATCCTCACACTAATCCTAAACATAACACTCACCCTAACCCTAACCTTAACCCTAACCCAAATCCAAACACTAACCCTAACCCTAACACTAACCCAAACCCAAACCCTAACCGTAAACCTAACCCTAACCCTAACCCTAACCCTAACCCTAACCCAAACCCTAACATTAACCTTAACCCTAATCCAAACCCTAACCCTAACCCAAACATTAACCCTAACCAAACCAAAACCTAACCCTTACACTAACCCTAACCCCAAGCCTAATCCTAAAGCAAACCCAGACAATAACCCTAATTCTCAACCTAACCCTAAGCGAAAACCAAACCCTAACCCTAACCCTAACCCTAACCCTAACACTAACCCAAACCCAAACCCTAACCATAAACCTAACCCTAACCCTAACCCAAACCATAACTCTATCCAAAAACCTAACCTTAAACCTAAACCAAACCCAAAACTTAACCCTAACATTAACCCTAACACTAAACCTAACCCTGACCCTAACCCTTACCCTAACCCAAACACAAACCCTAACCCTAACACAAAACCTAACCCTAAAACAAACCCTAACCCTATCCCTAACACTAACCCTAAACCTAAAAGTAACCCTAACCCAAACGCAAACCCTAACACAAACCCTAACCCTAAACCTAACCCAAACCCAAACCATAACCGTAAGCCTCACCCAAACCATAACACTAATCCTAACCCTAACCCTAACCCAAACCCTAACCGTAACCGTAACCCTAACCCTAACGCTAACACAAAGCCTAACCCTAACCCTAACCCTAACCCAAACCCTAAATCTAACCCTAAAACTAACCCAAACCCAAACACTAACCCTAAGCCTAACCCTAACCCAAACCCTAACCCTAACCCTAACCCAAACCCAAACCCTAACTCTAACCCTAAACCTAACCCAAACCCTAACCCTAACCCTAACCCAAACCCTAACTCTAACCCTAAACCTAACTCAAACCCAAACCCTAACCCTAACCCTAACCCTAACCCAAACCCTAACCCTAATCCTAACCCAAACCCAAACCCTAAACCTAACCCTAACCCTAAACCTAACCCTCACGCTAACCCAAACCCTAACCCTAACCCTAACCCAAACCCAAACCCTAAACCTAACCCTAACCATAACCCTAACCCTAACCCTAACCCTAACCCTAAACCTAAACCTAAACGTAACCCTAACCCAAACGCAAACCCTAACCCTAAACCTAACCCTACCCTAAACGTAACCCTAACCCTAACCTTAACTCTAACACAAACAATAACCCTAACCCTAACCCTAACACAAACCCTAACTCTAACCCTAACCCTAACCCTAACAATAACGCAAACCCTAACCCTAACCCTAACCCAAACCCAAACCCTAACCCTAAACCTAACCCTAACCCAAACACAAACCCAAACCCTAACCCTAACCCTAAACATAACCCAAACCCAAACCCTAACCCTAAACCTAACCCTTACCCAAAACCCTAACCATAACCAGAACCCAAACCACAACTCTATCCCTAAACCTAACCCTAACCCTAAACCTTACCCTAATCCAAACGCACACCCTAACCCTAACCCTAACCCTAAACCTAAACCTAACCCAAGCCCTAACACTAACCTTAGCCTAAACTTAACCCTAACCCAAACGCTGAACATAACCCTAACCCTAAGCCCAACCTAATCCTAACACTAACCCTTAACCAAACACTAACCTTATCGCAAACCCTCACCCTAAACCTAACCTAAACCCTTACCCTAACCCTAACACTAAACCTAATCCAAACCCAAACCCTAATCCTAACACTAACCCTAACCCTAACCCTAACACTCACCCTAAACCAAACGGAAACCCTAACCCTAACCCTAACTCAAACCCTAACCCTAAACCTAACTCTAATACAAACCCTAACCCTAACCCTAACCCAAACCCCAACCCTAACCCTAACCATAACCCTAACCCATCCTCTACCCGTACCCTGACCCTAACACTAAACCTAATACTAAACAAACCCCTAACCCTATACCTAACCCTTACCCTAACCCAAACATTAACCCTAAAACTAACCCTAACCCAAACCCTATCCCTAACCCTAACCCTTATCCAAACCCTAAATCTAACCCTAACCCTAACCCAAATATTAACCCTAAACCTTCCGCTAACCCTAACGCTAAACATAAACCTAACCCTAACCCACTCCCTAACCCTTACCTATCCTTAACCCCAACCCTAACCCTATTCCTATACCTAACCCAAACCCAAACCCTAACCCTAACTCAAACTCAAACCCTAACCCTAACCCTAACCCTAACCCTAACCCTAACCTTAACCCAAACTCAAACCCTAAACCTAATGCTAACCCTAATCCAAACCCTATCCCTAACCCTAACCCTTATCCAAACCCTAAATCTAACCCTAACCCTAACCCGAACCAAAACCTAAACCTAACCCAAACCCTGACACTAACACTAACCCTAACCCAAACCCTAAACCTAATCCTAACCCTAACCCAAATATTAACCCTAAACCTAACGCTAACCCTAACGCTAACCATAAACTTAACCCTAACCCAAACCCTAACCCTAACCTAACCTTAACCCAAACCCTAACCCTAATCCTAACCCTAACCCAAACCCAAACCCTAACCCTAACCCTAAGTCAAATCCTAACCCTAACCCTAACAAACTAACCCTAACCCTAAACCTAACCCTAACCCTAACCAAAACCAAACCCTAACTCAAACCCTAAACCTAACCCTAACCCTAACTTTAACCCTAACCGAAACCAAACCGTAACCTTAACTGTAACCCAAAAGCAAACCCTTACACTAATCCTCACCCTAACCCTAACCCTAACCCTAACCCTAACCCAAACCCAAATCCAAACACTAAATCTAACCCTAACCCTAACCCTAATCCTAACCCAAAGCCTAAACCGAAACTTAACCCTAACCCAAATCCTCACACTAATCCTAAACCTAACACACAACCTAAACCTAACCTTAACGCTAACCCAAATCCTAATCCTAACCCTAACCCTGACACTAAACCAAACCCAAACCCTAACCGTAAACCTAACCCTAACCCTAACCCTAACCCTAAAACTAACACTAACCAAAACAAAACCCTAACCCTAACCCTAATCCAAACCCTAACCCTAACCCAAACCTTAACCCTAACCAAACCAAAACCTAACCCTTACACTAACCCTAACCCCAAGCCTAATCCTAAACCAAACCCAAACAATAACCCTAATTCTAAACCTAACCCTAAGCGAAAACCTAACACTAACCCTAAACCAAACCATAACTCTATCCAAAAACCTAACCTTAAACCTAAACCAAACCCAAAACCTAACCTAACACTAACCCTAACACTAAACCTAACCCTGACCCTAACCCTAACCCTAACCCTGACCCAAACCCAAACCCTAACCCTAACACAAAACCTAACCCTAAAACAAACCCTAACCCTATCCCTAACCCTAACCCTAAACCTAAAAGTAACCCTAACCCAAACGCAAACCCTAACACTAACCCCAACCCTAAACCTAACACAAACCCTAACCGTAAACCTAAACCTAACCCTAACGCTAACAAAAACCCTAACCCTAAACCTAACGCAAACCCAAACCATAACCGTAACCCTCACCCAAACCATAACCCTAATCCTAACCCTAACGCTAACACAAAACCTAACCTTAACCCTAACCCTAACCCAAACCCTAACTCTAACCCTAAACCTAACCCAAACCCAAACCCTAACCCTAACCCTAACCCTAACCCAAACCCTAACCCTAATCCTAACCCAAACCAAAACCCTAAACCTAACCCTAACCCTAAACCTAACCCTCACGCTAACCCAAACCCTAACCCTAACCCTAACCCAAACCCAAACCCTAAACCTAACCCTAACCCTAACCCTAACCCTAACCCTAACCCTAAACCTAAACCAAAACGTAACCCTAACCCAAACGCAAACCCTAACCCTAACCCTAACCCTAACCCTAACCGTAACCCTAACCCTAACCTTAACGCTAACACAAACAATAACCCTAACCCTAACCCTAACACAAACCCTAACTCTAACCCTAACCCTAACCCTAACCCTAACCGTAACCCTAACCCTAACCTTAACGCTAACACAAACCCTAAACCTAACCCTAACCCTAACCCTAACCCTAACCCTAACCCTAACACTAAACCTAAACATAAACGTAACCGTAACCCAAACGCAAACCCTAACCCTAACCCTAACCCTAACCCTAACCCTAACCCTAAACCTAAACCTAAACGTAACCCTAACCCAAACGCAAACCCTAACCCTAACCCTAATCCTAACCCAAACTCTAACCGTAACCCTAACCCTAACCCTAACGCTAACACAAAACCTTAACCTAACCCTAACCCTAACCCAAACCCTAACTCTAACCCTAACCCTAACCCAAACCCAAACCCAAACCCTAACCCTAACCCTAACCCTAACGCAAACCCTAACCCTAACCCTAACCCTAACCCAAACCCTAACCCTAACCCAAACACAAACCCAAACCCTAATCCTAACCCTAAACATAACCCAAACCCAAAACTTAAACCTAAACCTAACCCTTACCCAAACCCTAACCATAACCAGAACCCAAACCATAACTCTATCCCTAAACCTAACCCAAACCCTAAACCTTACCCT
>JAJHUQ010000037.1:6597500-6605000 GCA_035773235.1 Eospalax fontanierii | reverse complement strand
CCTAACCCAAACGCTGAACATAACCCTAACCCTAAACCTAACCTAATCCTAACACTAACCCTTAACCAAACACTAACCTTATCGCAAACCCTCACCCTAAACCTAACCTAAACCCTAACCCTAACCCTAACACTAAACCTAATCCAAACCCAAACCCTAATCCTAACACTAACCCTAACCCTAACCCTAACACTCACCCTAAACCAAACGGAAACCCTAACCCTAACCCTAACTCAAACCCTAACCCTAAACCTAACTCTAATACAAACCCTAACCCTAACCCTAACCCAAACCCAAACCCTAACCCTAACCATAACCCTAACCCATCCTCTACCCGTACCCTGACCCTAACACTAAACCTAATACTAAACAAACCCCTAACCCTATACCTAACCCTTACCCTAACCCACACATTAACCCTAAAACTAACCCTAACCCAAACCCTATCCCTAACCCTAACCCTTGTCCAAACCCTAAATCTAACCCTAACCCTAACCCAAACCCTGACTCTAACACTAACCCTAACCCAAACCCTAAACCTAACCCTAACCCTAACCCAAATATTAACCCTAAACCTAACGCTAACCCTAACGCTAAACATAAACCTAACCCTAACCCAAACCCTAACCCTAACCTAACCTTAACCCAAACCCTAACCCTAATCCTAACCCTAACCCAAACCCAAATCCTAACCCTAATTCAAACTCAAACCCTAACCCTAACCCTAACCCTAACCTTAACCCAAACTCAAACCCTAAACCTAATGCTAACCCTAATCCAAACCCTATCCCTAACCCTAACCCTTATCCAAACCCTAAATCTAACCCTAACCCTAACCCGAACCAAATCCTAAACCTAACCCAAACCCTGACACTAACACTAACCCTAACCCAAACCCTAAACCTAATCCTAACCCTAACCCAAATATTAACCCTAAACCTAACGCTAAACCTAACGCTAACCATAAACCTAACCCTAACCCAAACCCTAACCCTAACCTAACATTAACCCAAACCCTAACCCTAATCCTAACCCTAACCCAAACCCAAACCCTAACCCTAACCCTAAGTCAAATCCTAACCTTAACCCTAACAAACTAACCCTAACCCTAAACCTAACCCTAACCCTAACCAAAACAAACCCTAACTCAAACCCTAAACCTAACCCTAACCCTAACATTAACCCTAACCGAAACCAAACCCTAACCTTAACTGTAACCCAAAAGCAAACCCTTACACTAATCCTCACCCTAACCCTTACCCTAACCCTAACCCTAACCCAAACCCAAATCCAAACACTAAAACTAACCCTAACCCTAACCCTAACCCCAACCCAAACCCTACACCGAAACTTAACCCTAACCGAAATCCTCACACTAATCCTAAACCTAACACACAACCTAACCCTAACCTTAACGCTAACCCAAATCCAAATCCTAACCCTAACCCTAACACTAACCCAAACCCAAACCCTAACCGTAAACCTAACCCTAACCCTAACCCTAACCCTAAACCTAACACTAACCCAAACAAAAACCCTAACCCTAACCCTAATCCAAACCCTAACCCTAACCCAAACCTTAACCCTAACCAAACCAAAACCTAACCCTTACACTAACCCTAACCCCAAGCCTAATCCTAAACCAAACCCAAACAATAACCCTAATTCTCAACCTAACCCTAAGCGAAAACCTAACACTAACCCTAAACCAAACCATAACTCTATCCAAAAACCTAACCTTAAACCTAAACCAAACCCAAAACCTACCCCTAACACTAACCCTAACACTAAACCTAACCCTGACCCTAACCCTAACCCTAACCCTGACCCAAACCCAAACCCTAACCCTAACACAAAACCTAACCCTAAAACAAACCCTAACCCTATCCCGAACCCTAACCCTAAACCTAAAAGTAACCCTAACCCAAACGCAAACCCTAACACTAACCCTAACCCTAAACCTAACCCAAACCCTAACCGTAAACCTAAAACTAACCCTAACACTAACAAAAACCCTAACCCTAAACCTAACACAAACCCAAACCATAACCGTAACCCTCACCCAAACCATAACCCTAATCCTAACCCTAACGCTAACACAAAACCTAACCTCAACCCTAACCCTAACCCAAACCCTAACTCTAACCCTAAACCTAACCCAAACCCAAACCCTAACCCTAACCCTAACCCTAACCCAAACCCTAACCCTAATCCAAACCCAAACCCAAACCCTAAACCTAACCCTAACACTAAACCTAACCCTCACGCTAACCCAAACCCTAACAATAATCCTAACCCAAACCCAAACCCTAAACCTAACCCTAACCCTAACCCTAACCCTAACCCTAACCCAAACATTAAACCTAAACCTAACCCTAACCCAAACCCTAACACTAACCCTAACGCAAACCCTATTCCTAACCTACCCTTAACCCAAACCCTAACCCTAACCCTAACCCTAATCCAAACCCTAACCCTAACCCAAACATTAAACCTAACCAAACCAAAACCTAACCCTTACACTAACCCTAACCCCAAGCCTAATCCTAAAGCAAACCCAAACAATAACCCTAATTCTCATTCTAACCCTAAGCGAAAACCAAACCCTAACCCTAACCCTAACCCTAACCCTAACACTAACCCAAACCCAAACCCTAACCATAAACCTAACCCTAACCCTAACCCAAACCATAACTCTATCCAAAAACCTAACCTTAAACCTAAACCAAACCCAAAACTTAACCCTAACACTAACCCTAACACTAAACCTAACCCTGACCCTAACCCTAACCCTAACCCAAACACAAACCCTAACCCTAACACAAAACCTAATCCTAAAACAAACCCTAACCCTATCCCTAACACTAACCCTAAACCTAAAAGTAACCCTAACCCAAACGCAAACCCTAACACAAACCCTAACCCTAAACCTAACCCAAACCCAAACCATAACCGTAAGCCTCACCCAAACCATAACACTAACCCTAACCCTAACCCTAACCCTAACCCTAACCCTAACCCTAATCCTAATCCTAACGCTAACACAAAGCCTAACTCTAACCCTAACCCTAAACCAAACCCTAAATCTAACCCTAAAACTAACCCAAACCCAAACACTAACCCTAAGCCTAACCCTAACCCAAACCCTAACCCTAACCCTAACCCAAACCCAAACCCTAACTCTAACCCTAAACCTAACCCAAACCCTAACCCTAATCCTAACCCACAACCTTACTCTAACCCTAAACCTAACTCAAACCCAAAACCTAACTCTAACCCTTAACCTAACCCAAACCCTAACCCTAATCCTAACCCAAACCCAAACCCTAAACCTAACCCTAACCCTAACCCTAACCCTCACGCTAACCCAAACCCTAACCCTAACCCTAACCCAAACCCAAACCCTAAACCTAACCCTAACCATAACCCTAACCCTAACCCTAACCCTAACCCTAAACCTAAACCTAAACGTAACCCTAACCCAAACGCAACCCTAACCCTAAACCTAACCCTACCCTAAACGTAACCCTAACCCTAACCTTAACTCTAACACAAACAATAACCCTAACCCTAACCCTAACACAAACCCTAACTCTAACCCTAAACCTAACCCTAACAATAACGCAAACCCTAACCCTAACCCTAACCCAAACCCAAACCCTAACCCTAAACCTAACCCTAACCCAAACACAAACCCAAACCCTAACCCTAACCCTAAACATAACCCAAACCCAAACCCTAACCCTAAACCTAACCCTTACCCAAAACCCTAACCATAACCAGAACCCAAACCACAACTCTATCCCTAAACCTAACCCTAACCCTAAACCTTACCCTAATCCAAACGCACACCCTAACCCTAACCCTAACCCTAAACCTAAACCTAACCCAAGCCCTAACACTAACCTTAGCCTAAACTTAACCCTAACCCAAACGCTGAACATAACCCTAACCCTAAACCTAACCTAATCCTAACACTAACCCTTAACCAAACACTAACCTTATCGCAAACCCTCACCCTAAACCTAACCTAAACCCTAACCCTAACCCTAACACTAAACCTAATCCAAACCCAAACCCTAATCCTAACACTAACCCTAACCCTAACCCTAACACTCACCCTAAACCAAACGGAAACCCTAACCCTAACCCTAACTCAAACCATAACCCTAAACCTAACTCTAATACAAACCCTAACCCTACCCCTGACCCAAACCCCAACCCTAACCCTAACCATAACCCTAACCCATCCTCTACCCGTACCCTGACCCTAACACTAAACCTAATACTAAACAAACCCCTAACCCTATACCTAACCCTTACCCTAACCCAGACATTAACCCTAAAACTAACCCTAACCCAAACCCTATCCCTAACCCTAACCCTTATCCAAACCCTAAATCTAACCCTAACCCTAACCCAAACCCTGACCCTAACACTAACCCTAACCCAAACCCTAAACCTAACCCTAACCCTAACCCAAATATTAACCCTAAACCTAACGCTAACCCTAACGCTAAACATAAACCTAACCCTAACCCAAACCCTAATCCTAACCGAACCTTAACCCAAACCCTAACCCTAATCCTAACCCTAACCCAAACCCAAACCCTAACCCTAACTCAAACTCAAACCCTAACCCTAACCCTAACCCTAACCCTAACCCTAAGCCTAACCCTAACCTTAACCCAAACTCAAACCCTAAACCTAATGCTAACCCTAATCCAAACCCTATCCCTAACCCTAACCCTTATCCAAACCCTAAATCTAACCCTAACCCTAACCCGAACCAAAACCTAAACCTAACCCAAACCCTGACACTAACACTAACCCTAACCCAAACCCTAAACCTAATCCTAACCCTAACCCAAATATTAACCCGAAACCTAACGCTAACCCTAACGCTAACCATAAACTTAACCCTAAC
Organism: Eospalax fontanierii; assembly: GCA_035773235.1. Lineage (NCBI taxonomy): Eukaryota > Metazoa > Chordata > Mammalia > Rodentia > Spalacidae > Eospalax > Eospalax fontanierii. The sequence continues at coordinate 6,600,073 of JAJHUQ010000037.1, read as the reverse complement.
CCAAACCCTAACCCTAACCTAACCTTAACCCAAACCCTAACCCTAATCCTAACCCTAACCCAAACCCAAACCCTAACCCTAACCCTAAGTCAAATCCTAACCCTAACCCTAACAAACTAACCCTAACCCTAAACCTAACCCTAACCCTAACCAAAACCAAACCCTAACTCAAACCCTAAACCTAACCCTAACCCTAACATTAACCCTAACCGAAACCAAACCGTAACCTTAACTGTAACCCAAAAGCAAACCCTTACACTAATCCTCACCCTAACCCTAACCCTAACCCTAACCCTAACCCTAACCCAAACACAAATCCAAACACTAAATCTACCCCTAACCCTAACCCTACCCCTAACCCAAAGCCTAAACCGAAACTTAACCCTAACCCAAATCCTCACACTAATCCTAAACCTAACACACAACCTAAACTTAACCTTAACGCTAACCCAAATCCAAATCCTAACCCTAACCCTAACACTAACCCAAACCCAAACCCTAACCGTAAACCTAACCCTAACCCTAACCCTAACCCTAAACCTAACACTAACCCAAACAAAACCCTAACCCTAACCCTAATCCAAACCCTAACCCTAACCCAAACCTTAACCCTAACCAAACCAAAACCTAACCCTTACACTAACCCTAAACCCAAGCCTAATCCTAAACCAAACCCAAACAATAACCCTAATTCTCAACCTAACCCTAAGCGAAAACCTAACACTAACCCAAAACCAAACCATAACTCTATCCAAAAACCTAACCTTAAACCTAAACCAAACCCAAAACCTAACCCTAACACTAACCCTAACACTAAACCTTACCCTGACCCTAACCCTAACCCTAACCCTGACCCAAACCCAAACCCTAACCCTAACACAAAACCTAACCCTAAAACAAACCCTAACCCTATCCCTAACCCTAACCCTAAACCTAAAAGTAACCCTAACCCAAACGCAAACCCTAACACTAACCCTAACCCTAAACCTAACCCAAACCCTAACCGTAAACCTAAACCTAACCCTAACGCTAACAAAAACCCTAACCCTAAACCTAACACAAACCCAAACCATAACCGTAACCCTCACCCAAACCATAACCCTAATCCTAACCCTAACGCTAACACAAAACCTAACATTAACCCTAACCCTAACCCAAAACCTAACTCTAACCCTAAACCTAACCCAAACCCAAACCCTAACCCTAACCCTAACCCTAACCCAAACCCTAACCCTAATCCTAACCCAAACCCAAACCCTAAACCTAACCCTAACCCTAAACCTAACCCTCACGCTAACACAAACCCTAACCCTAAACCTAACCCAAACCCAAACCCTAAACCTAACCCTAACGCTAACCCTAACCCTAACCCTAACCCTAACCCTAAACCTAAACCTAAACGTAACCCTAACCAAAACGCAAACCCTAACCCTAACCCTAACCCTAACCCTAACCGTAACCCTAACCCTAACCTTAACCCTAAAACAAACAATAACCCTAACCCTAACTCTAACACAAACCCTAACTCTAACCCTAACCCTAACCCAAACAAAAACCCTAACCCTAACCCTAACCCGAACCAAAACCTAAACCTAACCCTAACCCAGAACCTAACCCTAACCCTAACCCTAACCCAAACCCTAACCCTAACCCTAACACAAACCCTATCCCTAACCCTAACCCTAGCCAAAGCCTAAACCTAACCCTAACAGAAACCCTAACCCTAACCCTAACCCAAACCCCAACCCTAACCCAACCTCAAACCCTAAACCTAATGCTAACCCTAACTCAAACCCTATCCCTAACCCTATTCCTTATGCAAACCCTAAATCTAACCCTAACCCTAACCCGAACCAAAACCTAAACCTAACCCTAACCCAAACCCTAACTCTAACCCAAACCCTAACCCAAACCCTAACACTAACCCTAACCCAAATATTAACCCTAAACCTAACCCTAACCCAAACACTAACCCTAAACCTAACCCAAGCCCAAAACCTAACCCTAACCATAACCCTAACACAAACCCTAACCCTAACCCAAAACCAAACCCTAACCCTAAACTTAACCGTAACCCTAACCCAAACTCTAACCATAACTCTAACCCTAACCCTAACCCTAATCCTAAACCTAACACTAACCCAAACCCTAACACTAACCCTAACCCTGAACCTAACCCTAACCCTAACCCAAACATTAAACCTAAACCTAACCCTAACCCAAACCCTAACTCTAACCCTAAACCTAACTCAAACCCAAACCCTAAACCTAACCCTAACCCTAACCCAAACCCTAACCCTAATCCTAACCCAAACCCAAACCCTAAACCTAACCCTAACCCTAACCCTAACCCTCACGCTAACCCAAACCCTAACCCTAACCCTAACCCAAACCCAAACCCTAAACCTAACCCTAACCATAACCCTAACCCTAACCCTAACCCTAACCCTAAACCTAAACCTAAACGTAACCCTAACCCAAACGCAAACCCTAACCCTAAACCTAACCCTACCCTACACGTAACCCTAACCCTAACCTTAACCCTAACACAAACAATAACCCTAACCCTAACC
>JAJHUQ010000037.1:6582500-6587500 GCA_035773235.1 Eospalax fontanierii | reverse complement strand
ACCCTAACACTAAACCTAACCCAAACCCAAACCCTAATCCTAACACTAACACTAACCCTAAACCTAACACTCACCCTAAACCTAACGGAAACCCTAACCCTAACCCTGACCCAAACCCAAACCCTAACCCCAACACAACACCTAACCCTAAAACAAACCCTAACCCTACCCCGAACCCCTACCCTAAACCTAAAAGTAACCCTAACCCAAACGCAAACCCTAACACTAACCCTAACCCTAAACCTAACCCAAACCCTAACCGTAAACCTAAACCTAACCCTAACGCTAACAAAAACCCTAACCCTAAACCTAACACAAACCCAAACCATAACCGTAACCCTCACCCAAACCATAACCCTAATCCTAACCCTAACGCTAACACAAAACCTAACATTAACCCTAACCCTAACCCAAAACCTAACTCTAACCCTAAACCTAACCCAAACCCAAACCCTAACCCTAACCCTAACCCTAACCCAAACCCTAACCCTAATCCTAACCCAAACCCAAACCCTAAACCTAACCCTAACCCTAAACCTAACCCTCACGCTAACACAAACCCTAACCCTAAACCTAACCCAAACCCAAACCCTAAACCTAACCCTAACGCTAACCCTAACCCTAACCCTAACCCTAACCCTAAACCTAAACCTAAACGTAACCCTAACCAAAACGCAAACCCTAACCCTAACCCTAACCCTAACCCTAACCGTAACCCTAACCCTAACCTTAACCCTAAAACAAACAATAACCCTAACCCTAACTCTAACACAAACCCTAACTCTAACCCTAACCCTAACCCAAACAAAAACCCTAACCCTAACCCTAACCCGAACCAAAACCTAAACCTAACCCTAACCCAGAACCTAACCCTAACCCTAACCCTAACCCAAACCCTAACCCTAACCCTAACACAAACTCTATCCCTAACCCTAACCCTAGCCAAAGCCTAAACCTAACCCTAACAGAAACCCTAACCCTAACCCTAACCCTAACCCTAACCTTAACCCAAACTCAAACCCTAAACCTAATGCTAACCCTAACTCAAACCCTATCCCTAACCCTATTCCTTATGCAAACCCTAAATCTAACCCTAACCCTAACCCGAACCAAAACCTAAACCTAACCCTAACCCAAACCCTAACTCTAACCCAAACCCTAACCCAAACCCTAACACTAACCCTAACCCAAATATTAACCCTAAACCTAACCCTAACCCAAACACTAACCCTAAACCTAACCCAAGCCCAAAACCTAACCCTAACCATAACCCTAACACAAACCCTAACCCTAACCCAAAACCAAACCCTAACCCTAAACTTAACCGTAACCCTAACCCAAACTCTAACCATAACTCTAACCCTAACCCTAACCCTAACCCTAAACCTAACACTAACCCAAACCCTAACACTAACCCTAACCCTGAACCTAACCCTAACCCTAACCCAAACATTAAACCTAAACCTAACCCTAACCCAAACCCTAACTCTAACCCTAAACCTAACTCAAACCCAAACCCTAAACCTAACCCTAACCCTAACCCAAACCCTAACCCTAATCCTAACCCAAACCCAAACCCTAAACCTAACCCTAACCCTAACCCTAACCCTCACGCTAACCCAAACCCTAACCCTAACCCTAACCCAAACCCAAACCCTAAACCTAACCCTAACCATAACCCTAACCCTAACCCTAACCCTAACCCTAACCCTAAACCTAAACCTAAACGTAACCCTAACCCAAACGCAAACCCTAACCCTAAACCTAACCCTACCCTAAACGTAACCCTAACCCTAACCTTAACGCTAACACAAACAATAACCCTAACCCTAACCCTAACACAAACCCTAACTCTAACCCTAAACCTAACCCTAACAATAACGCAAACCCTAACCCTAACCCTAACCCAAACCCAAACCCTAACCCTAAACCTAACCCTAACCCAAACACAAACCCAAACCCTAACCCTAACCCTAAACATAACCCAAACCCAAACCCTAACCCTAAACCTAACCCTTACCCAAAACCCTAACCATAACCAGAACCCAAACCACAACTCTATCCCTAAACCTAACCCTAACACTAAACCTTACCCTAATCCAAACGCACACCCTAACCCTAACCCTAACCCTAAACCTAAACCTAACCCAAGCCCTCACACTAACCTTAGCCTAAACTTAACCCTAACCCAAACGCTGAACATAACCCTAACCCTAAACCTAACCTAATCCTAACACTAACCCTTAACCAAACACTAACCTTATCGCAAACCCTCACCCTAAACCTAACCTAAACCCTAACCCTAACCCTAACACTAAACCTAATCCAAACCCAAACCCTAATCCTAACACTAACCCTAACCCTAACCCTAACACTCACCCTAAACCAAACGGAAACCCTAACCCTAACCCTAACTCAAACCCTAACCCTAAACCTAACTCTAATACAAACCCTAACCCTAACCCTAACCCAAACCCAAACCCTAACCCTAACCATAACCCTACCCCATCCTCTACCCGTACCCTGACCCTAACACTAAACCTAATACTAAACAAACCCCTAACCCTATACCTAACCCTTACCCTAACCCACACATTAACCCTAAAACTAACCCTACCCCAAACCCCATCCCTAACCCTAACCCTTGTCCAAACCCTAAATCTAACCCTAACCCTAACCCAAACCCTGACCCTAACACTAACCCTAACCCAAACCCTAAACCTAACCCTAACCCTAACCCAAATATTAACCCTAAACCTAACGCTAACCCTAACGCTAAACATAAACCTAACCCTAACCCAAACCCTAACCCTAAACTAACCTTAACCCAAACCCTAACCCTAATCCTAACCCTAACCCAAACCCAAATCCTAACCCTAATTCAAACTCAAACCCTAACCCTAACCCTAACCCTAACCTTAACCCAAACTCAAACCCTAAACCTAATGCTAACCCTAATCCAAACCCTATCCCTAACCCTAACCCTTATCTTAACCCAAAATCTAACCCTAACCCTAACCCGAACCAAATCCTAAACCTAACCCAAACCCTGACACTAACACTAACCCTAACCCAAACCCTAAACCTAATCCTAACCCTAACCCAAATATTAACCCTAAACCTAACGCTAACCCTAACGCTAACCATAAACCTAACCCTAACCCAAACCCTAACCCTAACCTAACCTTAACCCAAACCCTAACCCTAATCCTAACCCTAATCCAAACCCAAACCCTAATCCTAACACTAACCCTAACCCTAACCCTAACACTCACCCTAAACCAAACGGAAACCCTAACCCTAACCCTAACTCAAACCCTAACCCTAAACCTAACTCTAATACAAACCCTAACCCTAACCCTAACCCAAACCCAAACCCTAACCCTAACCATAACCCTACCCCATCCTCTACCCGTACCCTGACCCTAACACTAAACCTAATACTAAACAAACCCCTAACCCTATACCTAACCCTTACCCTAACCCACACATTAACCCTAAAACTAACCCTAACCCAAACCCTATCCCTAACCCTAACCCTTGTCCAAACCCTAAATCTAACCCTAACCCTAACCCAAACCCTGACCCTAACACTAACCCTAACCCAAACCCTAAACCTAACCCTAACCCTAACCCAAATATTAACCCTAAACCTAACGCTAACCCTAACGCTAAACATAAACCTAACCCTAACCCAAACCCTAACCCTAACCTAACCTTAACCCAAACCCTAACCCTAATCCTAACCCTAACCCAAACCCAAATCCTAACCCTAATTCAAACTCTAACCCTAACCCTAACCCTAACCCTAACCTTAACCCAAACTCAAACCCTAAACCTAATGCTAACCCTAATCCAAACCCTATCCCTAACCCTAACCCTTATCCAAACCCTAAATCTAACCCTAACCCTAACCCGAACCAAATCCTAAACCTAACCCAAACCCTGACACTAACACTAACCCTAACCCAAACCCTAAACCTAATCCTAACCCTAACCCAAATATTAACCCTAAACCTAACGCTAACCCTAACGCTAACCATAAACCTAACCCTAACCCAAACCCTAACCCTAACCTAACCTTAACCCAAACCCTAACCCTAATCCTAACCCTAACCCAAACCCAAACCCTAACCCTAACCCTAAGTCAAATCCTAACCTTTACCCTAACAAACTAACCCTAACCCTAAACCTAACCCTAACCCTAACCAAAACAAACCCTAACTCAAACCCTAAACCTAACCCTAACCCTAACATTAACCCTAACCGAAACGAAACCCTAACCTTAACTGTAACCCAAAAGCAAACCCTTACACTAATCCTCACCCTAACCCTAACCCTAACCCTAACCCTAACCCAAACCCAAATCCAAACACTAAATCTAACCCTAACCCTAACCCTAACCCTAACCCAAAGCCTAAACCGAAACTTAACCCTAACCCAAATCCTCACACTAATCCTAAACCTAACACACAACCTAACCCTAACCTTAACGCTAACCCAAATCCAAATCCTAACCCTAACCCTAACACTAACCCAAACCCAAACCCTAACCGTAAACCTAACCCTAACCCTAACGCTAACCCTAAACCTAACACTAACCCAAACAAAAACCCTAACCCTAACCCTAATCCAAACCCTAACCCTAACCCAAACCTTTACCCTAACCAAACCAAAACCTAACACTTACCCTTACCCTTACCCCAAGCCTAATCCTAAACGAAACCCAAACAATAACCCTAATTCTCAACCTAACCCTAAGCGAAAGCCTAACACTAACCCTAAACCAAACCATAACTCTATCCAAAAACCTAACCTTAAACCTAAACCAAACCCAAAACCTAACCCTAACACTAACCCTAACACTAAACCTAACCCTGACCCTAACCCTAACCCTAACCCTAACCCTGACCCAAACCCAAACCCTAACCCTAACACAAAACCTAACCCAAAAACAAACCCTAACCCTATCCCTAACCCTAACCCTAACCCTAACCCTA
>JAJHUQ010000037.1:6560000-6570000 GCA_035773235.1 Eospalax fontanierii | reverse complement strand
TAACCCTAACCCTAACCCTAACCCTAACCCTAACTCAAACCCTAACCCTAACCCTAACACTAACCCTAACCCTAAACCTAACCCTAACCCTAACCCTAACCAAAACCAAACCCTAACTCAAACCCTAAACCTAACCCTAACCCTAACATTAACCCTAACAGAAACCAAACCCTAAACTTAACCCTAACCCAAACGCAAACCCTTACACTAATCCTCACTCTAACCCTAACCCTAACCCAAACCCAAACACTAAATCTAACCCTAACCCTAAACCTAACCCTAACCCAAAGCCTAAATCGAAACCTAACCCTAACCCAAATCCTCACACTAATCCTAAACCTAACACACACACTAACCGTAACCTTAACCCTAATCCAAATCCAAACCCTAACCTTAACCCTAACACTAACCCAAACCCAAACCCTAACCGTAACCCTAACCCTAACCCTAATCCAAACCCTAACCCTAAACCTAACCCTAAACCAAACCCTAACCCTAATCCAAACCTTAACCCTAACCAAACCAAAACCTAAGCCTTACACTAACCCTAACCCCAAGCCTAATCCTAAACCAAACCCAAACAATAACCCTAATTCTCAACCTAACCTTGAGCGAAAGCCTAACACTAAGCCTAACCCAAACCATAACTCTATCCCTAAACCTAACCTTAAACCTAAACCAAACCCAAAACTTAAGCCTAACACTAAGCCTAACGCAAACCCAAACCCTAACCCTAACCCTAAACCTAACACAAACACAAACCCAAACCCTAACCCTAACCCTAAACATAACCCAAACCCAAACCCTAACCCTAAACCTAACCCTTACCCAAACCCTAACCATAACCAGAACCCAAAACATAACTCTATCCCTAAACCTAACCCTAACCCTAAACCTTACCCTAATCCAAACGCACACCCTAACCCTAACCCTAAACCTAACCCAAGCCCTAACACTAACCTTAGCCTAAACTTAACCCTAAACCAAACGCTAAACCTAAACCTAACCCTAACCCTAACCCTAATCGTAACACTAACCCTTACCCAAACACTAAGCTTATCGCAAACCCTCACCCTAAACCTAACCTAAATCCTAAACCTAACCCTAACACTAAACCTAACCCAAACCCAAACCCTAATCCTAACACTAACCCTAACCCTAACCCTAACACTCACCCTAAACCAAACAGAAACCCTAACCCTAACCCTAACTCAAACCCTAACCCTAAACCTAACTCTAATACAAACCCTAACCATAACCCTAACCCAAACCCAAACCCTAACCCTAACCATAACCCTAACCCATCCTCTACCCGTACCCTAACCCTAACACTAAATCTAATACTAAACAAACCCGTAACACTATACCTAACCCTTACCCTAACCCAAACCTTAACCCTAAAACTAAACCTAACCCAAACCCTAACCCTAAACCTAACCCTAACACAAACCCTAACCATAACCCTAAACCAAACCCAAACCCTTACACTAATCCTCACCCTAACCCTAACCCAATCCCAACCCAAACACTAAATCTAACCCTAACCCTAACCCAAAGCCTAAACCGAAACCTAACCCTAACCCAAATCCTCACACTAATCCTAAACATAACACACACCCTAACCCTAACATTAACCCTAACCCAAAACCAAACCCTAACCCTAACCCTAACCCTAACTCTAACTCAAACCCTAACCCTAACCCTAACACTAACCCTAACCCTAAACCTAACCCTAACCCTAACCCAAACCAAACCCTAACTCAAACCCTAAACCTAACCCTAACCCTAACATTAACCCTAACAGACACCAAACCCTAAACTTAACCTTAACCCAAACGCAAACCCTTACACTAATCCTCACCCTAACCCTAACCCAAACCCAAACCCAAACACTAAATCTAACCCTAACCCTAACCCGAACCCTAACCCAAAGCCTAAACCGAAACCTAACCCTAACCCAAATACTCACACTAATCCTAAACCTAACACACACCCTAACCCTAACCTTAACCCTAACCCAAATCCAAACCCTAACCCTAACCCTAACACTAACCCAAACCCAAACCCTAACCGTAAACCTAACCCTAACCCTAACCCTAATCCTAACCCTAATCCAAACCCTAACCCTAACCCTAAACCTAATCCAAACCCTAACCCTAACCCCAAAATTAACCCTAACCAAACCAAAACCTAACCGTTACACTAACCCTAACCCCAAGCCTAATCCTAAACCAAACCCAAACAATAACCCTAATTCACCCTAACCGTAAGCGAAAACCTAACACTAACCCTAACCTAAACCATAACTCTATCCCAAAACCTAACCTTAAACCTAAACCAAACCCAAAACTTAACCCTAACCCTAACCCTAACCCTAACCCTAACCCTAACCCTAACCCTAACCCTAACGCTAACACAAACCCTAACCCTAACAATAACCCTAACCCTAACCCTAACCCAAACCCTAACTCTAACCCTAACCCTAACCCAAACCCTAACCCTAAACCTAACCCTAACCCTAACCCTAACCCAAACACAAACCCAAACCCTAATCCTAACCCTAAACATAACCCAAACCCAAACCCTAACCCTAAACCTAACCCTTACCCAAACCCTAACCATAACTCTATCCCTAAACCTAACCCTAACCCTAAACCTTACCCTAATCCAAACGCACACCCTAACCCTAAGCCTAACCCTAACCCTAACCCTAACCCTAAACCTAACCCAAGCCCTAACAGTAAACTTAGCCTAAACTTAACCCTAACCAAACGCTATATCTAACCCTAACCCTAACCCAAACCCTAATCCTAACACTAACCCTTACCCAAACACTAACCTTATCGCAAACCCTCACCCTAAACCTAACCTAAAACCTAACCCTAAACCTAACACTAAACCTAACCCAAACCCAAACCCTAATCCTAACCCTAACGCTAACACAAACCCTAACACTAACCCTAACCCTAGCCCAAACCATAACCCTCACCCTAACCCAAACCCAAACCCTAAACCTAACCCTAACCCTAACCCTAACCCTAACCCAAACCCTAACCGTAACCCTAACCATAACCTTAACGCTAACACAAACCCTAACCCTAACCCTAACCCTAATCCTAACACAAACCCTAACTCTAACCCTAAACCTAACCCAAACCCAAACCCTAACCCTAACCCTAACAATAACGCAAACCCTAACCCTAACCCTAACCCAAACCCAAACCCTAACCCTAACCCTAACCCAAACACAAACCCAAACCCTAACCCTAACCCTAAACATAACCCAAACCCAAACCCTAACCCTAAACCTAACCCTTACCCAAACCCTAACCATAACCAGAACCCAAACCATAACCCTAACCCTAACCCTAAACCTAACCCAAGCCCTAACACTAACCTTAGCCTAAACTTAACCCTAAACCAAATGCTAAACCTAAACCTAACCCTAACCCTAACCCTAATCGTAACACTAACCCTTACCCAAACACTAAGCTTATCGCAAACCCTCACCCTAAACCTAACCTAAACTCTAACCCTAACCCTAACACTATACCTAACCCAAACCAAAACCCTAATCCTAACACTAACCTTAACCCTAACCCTAACACTCACCCTAAACCAAACAGAAACCCTAACCCTAACCCTAACTCAAACCCTAAACCTAAACCTAACTCTAATACAAACCCTAACCCTAACCCTAACCCAAAACCGAACCCTAACCCTAACCATAACCCTAACCCATCCTCTACCCGTACCCTAACCCTAAAACTAAATCTAATACTAAACAAACCCCTAACACTATACCTAACCCTTAACCTAACCCAAACCTTAACCCTAAAACTAACCCTAACCCAAACCCTAACCCTAAACCTAACCCTAACACAAACCCTAACCTTAACCCTAACACAAACCCAAACCCTTACACTAATCCTCACGCTAACCCTAACCCAAACCCAACCCAAACACTAAATCTAACCCTAACCCTAACCCAAACCCAAAGCCTAAACCGAAACCTAAACCTAACCCAAATCCTCACACTAATCCTAAACGTAACACACACCCTAACCCTAACCTTAACCCTAACCCAAATCCAAACCCTAACCCTAACCCTAACCCTAACCCTAACCCTAACCCTAACTCAAACCCTAACCCTAACCCTAACACTAACCCTAACCCTAAACCTAACCCTAACCCTAACCCTAACAAAAACCAAACCCTAACTCAAACCCTAAACCTAACCCTAACCCTAACATTAACCCTAACAGAAACCAAACCCTAAACTTAACCCTAACCCAAACGCAAACCCTTACACTAATCCTCACTCTAACCCTAACCCTAACCCAAACCCAAACACTAAATCTAACCCTAACCCTAAACCTAACCCTAACCCAAAGCCTAAATCGAAACCTAACCCTAACCCAAATCCTCACACTAATCCTAAACCTAACACACACACTAACCGTGACCTTAGCCCTAATCCTAATCCAAACCCTTACCTTAACCCTAGCACTATCCCAATCCCATACGCTAACCGTAACCCTAACCCTAACCCTAATCCAAACCCTAACCCTAAACCTAACCCTAAACCAAACCCTAACCCTAATCCAAACCTTAACCCTAACCAAACCAAAACCTAAGCCTTACACTAACCCTAACCCCAAGCCTAATCCTAAACCAAACCCAAACAATAACCCTAATTCTCAACCTAACCTTAAGCGAAAACCTAACACTAACCCTAACCCAAACCATAACTCTATCCCTAAACCTAACCTTAAACCTAAACCAAACCCAAAACTTAACCCTAACACTAACCCTAACCCAAACCCAAACCCTAACCCTAACACAAAACCTAACCCTAAAACAAACCCTAACCCTATTCCTAACCCTAACCCTAAACCTAAAAGTAACCCTAACCCAAATGCAAACCCTAAGCCTTACCCTACCCCTAACCCAAACCCAAACCCTAACCGTAACCCTAACCCTAAACGTAACCCTAACGCTAACACAAACCCTAACCCTAAACCTAACCCAAACCCAAACCATAACCGTAAGACTCACCCAAACCATAACCCTAAACCTAACCCTAACCCTAACCCTAACCCAAACCCAAACCCTAAACCTAACCCTAACCCTAACCCTATCCCTAACCCTAACCCTAACCCTAACCATAAACCTAAATGTACACCTAACCCAAACGCAAACCCTAACCCTAACCCTAACCCTAACCCTAACCCTAACCCAAACCCTAACCGTAACCCTAACCCTAACCCTAACGCTAACACAAACCCTAAACCTAACCCTAACCTTAACCCAAACCCTAATTCTAACCCTATCCCTAACCCAAACCCAAACCCTAACCCTAACCCTAACCCTAACGCAAACCCTAACCCTAACCCAAACGCTAACCCAAACCCTAACCCTAACCCAAAACCTAACCCTAAACATAAACCTAACACAAACCCTAATCCTAACCCAAACCCAAACCCAAACCCTAAACCAAACCCTAACCCTAACCCAAACTCTAACCGTAACTCTAACCCTAACCCTAACCCCAACCCTAAACCTAACACTAACCCAAAACCTAACACTAACCCTAACCCTTACCCTAACCCTAACCCTAACCCAAACATTAAACCTAAACCTAACCCTAACCCAAACCCTAACACTAACCCTAACACAAACCCAAACCTAACCCTAAGCCTAAGCGTAAGCCTAAGTCTAAACCTAACCCTAACACAAACCCTAACCCTAACCTAAACCCTAAACCTAAGCCTAACACTAAACCTGATCCAAACCCTAACCCTAATCCTAACACTAACCCTAACCCTAACCCTAACACTCACCCTAAACCAAACGGAAACCCTAACCCTAACCCTAACTCAAACCCTAAACCTAAACCTAACAATAATACAAACCCTAACCCTAACCCTAACCCAAACCCAAACCCTAACACTAACCATAACCCTAACCCATCCTCTACCCGTACCCTAACCCTAACTCTAAACCTAATACTAAACAAACCCCTAACACTATACCTAACCCTTACCCTAACCCAAACATTAACCCTAAAACTAACCCTAACCCAAATCTTAACCCTAAACCTAACCCTAACACAAACACAAACTTAAACCCTAACCCTAACCCTAAACATAACCCAAACCCAAACCCTAACCCTAAACCTAACCCTTACCCAAACCCTAACCATAACCAGAACCCAAAACATAACTCTATCCCTAAACCTAAGCCTAACCCTAAACCTTACCCTAATCCAAACGCACACCCTAACCCTAACGCTAACCCTAAACCTAAACCTAACCCAAGTCCTAACACTAACATTAGCCTAAATTTAACCCTAACCCAAACGCTAAACCTAACCCTAACCCTAACCTAATCCTAACACTGACCCTTACCCAAACAATAACCTTATCGCAAAACCTCACCCTAAACCTAACCTAAACCCTAACCCTAACCCTAACACGAAACCTAATCCAAACCAAAACCCTAATCCTAACACTAACCCTAAGCCTAACCCTAACACTCACCCTAAACCAAACGGAAACCCTAACCCTAACCCTAACTCAAACCCTAAACCTAAACCTAACTCTAATACAAACCCTAACCCTAAACCTAACCCAAACCCAAACCCTAACCCTAACCATAACCATAACCCATCCTCTACCCGTACCCTGACCCTAACACTAAACCTAATACTAAACAAACCCCTAACCCTATACCTAACCTTTACCCTAACCCAAACATTAACCCTAAAACTAACCCTAACCCAAAACCTAAACATAAACCTAACCCTAACCCAAACCCTAACCGTAACCCTAACCCTAACCCAAACCCTAACCCTAACCCTAACCCAAACAGTAACCCTAAACCTAACCCTAACCCAAACGCTAACCCTAAACCTAATCCTAGCCCAAAACCTAACCCTAAACCTAACCCTAACACAAACCCTAACCCTAACCCAAAACCAAACCCAAACCCTAAACTTAACCGTAACCCTAACCCAAACTCTAACCATAACTCTAACCCTAACCCTAACCCTAACCCTAAACCTAACACTAACCCAAACCCTAACACTAACACTAAACCTAACCCTAACCCTAACCCTAACCCTAACCCAAACATTAAACCTAAACCTAACCCTAACCCAAACCCTACCACTAACCCTAACACAAACCCTAACCCTAACCCTAACCCTAGCCTAAGCCTAACCCTAACCCTAACAGAAACCCTAACCCTAACCCTAAACCTAACCCTAACGCTAACCCAAACTCAAACCCTAAACCTAATGCTAACCCTAACCCAAACCCTATCCCTAACCCTAAACCTTATCCAAACCCTAAATCTAAACCTAACCCTAACCCGAACCAAAACCTAAACCTAACCCAAACCCTGGCCCTAACACTAACCCTAACCCAAACCCTACACCTAACCCTAACCCTAACCCAAATATTACCCCTAAACCTAACGCTACCCCTAACGCTAACCATAAACCTAACCCTAACCCAAACCCTAACCCTAACCTAACCTTAACCCAAACCCTAACCCTAATCCTAACCCTAACCCTAACCCAAACCCAAACCCTAACCCTAACCCTAACTCAAACCCTAACCCTAACCCTAACACTAACCCTAACCCTCAACCTAACCCTAACCCTAACCCAAACCAAACCCTAACTCAAACCCTAATCCTAACCCTAACCCTAACATTAACCCTAACCGAAACCAAACCCTAACCTTAACCCTAACCCAAACGCAAACCCTTACACTAATCCTCACCCTAACCCTAACCCAAACCCAAACCCAAACCCTAAACCTAACCCTAACCCTAACCCTAACCCTACCCGTAACCCAAACCCAAACGCAAACCCTACCCCTAACGCTAACCCTAACCCTAACCCAAACCCTAACTGTAACCCTAACCCTAAACCAAACCCTAAAGCAAACCCTAACCCTAACCCTAACCCTAACCCAAACCCAAACCCTAACCCTAACCCTAACCCTAACCCAAACACAAACCCAAACCCTAATCCTAACCCTAAACATAACCGAAACCCAAACCCTAAACCTAACCCTAACCTAACCCTAAACCAAACCCTAACCGTAACCCTAACACTAACCCTAACGCTAGCACAAACCCTAACCCTAACCCTAACCCTAACCCTAACCCTAACCCTAACCCAAACCCAAACCCTAACCCTAACCTAACCCTAACCCAAACGCTAACCCTAAACCTAACCCTAGCCCAAAACCTAACCCTAAAACTAACCCTAACACAAACCCTAACCCAAAACCAAAACCAAACCCAAACCCTAAATTTAACCCTAACCCTAACCCAAAATCTAACCGTAACTCTAACCCTAACCCTAACCGTAACCCTAAACCTAACACTAACCCAAACCCTAACACTAAACCTAACCCTAACCCTAACCCTAACCCAAACATTAAACCTAAACCTAACCCTAACGCAAACCCTAACACTAACCCTAACACAAACCCTAACCCTAACCCTTACCCTAGCCTAAGCCTAAACCGAACCCTAACAGAAACCCTAATCCTAACCCTAACCCTAACCCAACCCAAACTCAAACCCTAAACCTAATGCTAACTCTAACCCAAACCCTATCCCTAACCGTAAACCTTATCCAAACCCTAAATATAACCCTAACCCTAACCCGAACCAAAACCTAAACCTAACCCAAACCCTGACCCTAACACTAACCCTAACCCAAACCCTAAACCTAACCCTAACCCTAACCCAAACCCAAACCCTTACACTAATCCTCACCCTAACCCTAATCCAAACCCAAACCCAAACACTAAATCTAATCCTAAACCTAACCCTAACCCTAACACAAAGCCTAAACCGAAACCTAACCCTAACCCAAATCCTCACAGTAATCCTAAACCTAACACACACCCTAACCCTAACCTTAACCCTAACCCAAATCCAAAGCCTAACCCTAACCCTAACACTAACGCAAACCCAAACCCTAACCGCAAACCTAACCCTAACCCTAACCCTAACCCTAACTCTAACCCTAAGCCAAACCCTAAACCTAACCCTAACCCTAATCCAAACCCTAACACTAACCCAAATCTTAACCCTAACCAAACCAAAACCTAACCCTTACAATAACCCTAACCCCAAGCCTAATCCTAAACCAAACCCAAACAATAACCCTAATTCTCAACCTAACCCTAAGCGAAAACCTAACACTAACCTTAACCCAAACCATAACTCTATCCCAAAACCTAACCTTAAACCTAAACCAAACCCAAAACTTAACCCTAACACTAACCCTAACACTAAACCTAAACCTGACCCTTACCCTAACCCTAACCCTAACCCAAACACAAACCCTAACCCTAAGACAAAACCTAACCCTAAAACAAACCCTAACCCTAAACCTAACCCAAACCCAAAACATAACCGTAACCCTCACCCAAACCATAACCCTAATCCTAACACTAACCCTAACCCAAACACTAACCGTAACCCTAACCCTAACCCTAACGCTAACACAAACCCTTACCCTAACCCTAACGCTAACCCTAACCCAAATCCTAACTCTAACCCTAACCCTAACCAAACCCAAACCCTAACCCTAACCCTAACAATAATGCAAACCCTAACGCTAATCCTAACCCTAACCCCAAACCCAAACCCTAACCCTAACCCTAACGCTAACACAAACCCTAACCCTAACCCTAACCCTAACCCTAACCCTAACCCTAACCCAAACACTAACCGTAACCCTAACCCTAACCCTAACGCTAACACAAACCCTAACCCTAACCCTAACCCTAACCCTAACCCTAACCCAAACCCTAACTCTAACCCTAACCCTAACCAAACCCAAACCCTAACCCTAACCCTAACAATAATGCAAACCCTAACGCTAACCCTAACCCTAACCATAAACCCAAACCCTAACCCTAACCCTAACGCTAACACAAACCCTAACCCTAACCCT
Source organism: Eospalax fontanierii (assembly GCA_035773235.1). Classification (NCBI taxonomy): domain Eukaryota; kingdom Metazoa; phylum Chordata; class Mammalia; order Rodentia; family Spalacidae; genus Eospalax; species Eospalax fontanierii. Next base: position 6,560,012 of record JAJHUQ010000037.1, on the reverse strand, counting down.
AACCCTAACCCT
>JAJHUQ010000037.1:6542500-6555000 GCA_035773235.1 Eospalax fontanierii | reverse complement strand
TCCTAACACTAACACTAAACCTAACCCTAACACTCACCTAAACCAAACGGAAACCCTAAAACTAATCCTAACCCTAACTGAAACCCTAACCCTAACCCTTACCCTAGCCTAAGCCTAAACCGAACCCTAACAGAAACCCTAATCCTAACCCTAACCCTAACCCAACCCAAACTCAAACCCTAAACCTAATGCTAACTCTAACCCAAACCCTATCCCTAACCCTAACCCTTATCCAAACCCTAAATCTAACCCTAACCCTAACTCGAATCAAAACCTAAACCTAACCCAAACCCTGCCCCTAACACTAACCCTACCCCAAACCCTAAACCTAACCCTAATCCTAACCCAAATATTAGCCCTAAACCTAACGCTAACCCTAACGCTAACCATAAACCTAACCCTAACCCAAACCCTAACCCTAACCCTAACCTTAACCCAAACCCTAACCCTAATCCTAACCCTAACCCAAACCCAAACCCTAACCCTAACTCAAACCTTAACCCTAACCCTAACACTAAACCTAACCCTAAACCTAACCCTAACCCTAACCCAAACCAAACCCTAATTCAAACCCTAAACCTAACCCTAACCCTAACATTAACCCTAACCGAAACCAAACCCTAACCTTAACCCTAACCCAAACGCAAACCCTTACACTAATCCTCAACCTAACCCTAACCCAAACCCAAACCCAAACACTAAATCTAACCCTAACCCTAACCCTAACCCTAAACCAAACTCAAACCCTAAACCTAATGCTAACCCTAACCCAAACCCTATCCCTAACCCTAACCCTTATCCAAACCCTAAATCTAACCCTAACCCTAACCCGAACCAAAACCTAAACCTAACCCAAACCCTGACCATAACACGAACCCTAACCCAAACCCTAAACCTAACCCTAACCCTAACCCAAACCCAAACCCTTACACTAATCCTCACCCTAACCCTAATCCAAACCCAAACCCAAACACTAAATCTAACCCTAAACCTAACCCTAACCCTAACCCAAAGCCTAAACCGAAACCTAACCCTAACCCAAATCCTCACAGTAATCCTAAACCTAACACACACCCTAACCCTAACCTTAACCCTAACCCAAATCCAAAGCCTAACCCTAACCCTAACACTAACCCAAACCCAATCCCTAACCGCAAAACTAACCCTAACACTAACCCTAACCCTAACTCTAACCCTAAGACAAACCCTAAACCTAACCCTAACCCTAATCCATACCCTAACCCTAACCCAAATCTTAACCCTAACCAAACCAAAACCTAACCCTTACAATAACCCTAACCCAGAGCCTAATCCTAAACCAAACCCAAACAATAACCCTAATTCTCAACCTAACCCTAAGCGAAAACCTAACCCTAACCTTAACCCAAACCATAACTCTATCCCAAAACCTAACCTTAAACCTAAACCAAACCCAAAACTTAACCCTAACACTAACCCTAACACTAAACCTAAACCTGACCCTTACCCTAACCCTAACCCTAACCCAAACACAAACCCTAACCCTAAGACAAAACCTAACCCTAAAACAAACCCTAACCCTAAACCTAACCCAAACCCAAACCATAACCGTAAACCTCACCCAAACCATAACCCTAATCCTAACACTAACCCTAACCCAAACACTAACCGTAACCCTAACCCTAACCCTAACGCTAACACAAACCCTAACCCTAACCCTAACCCTAACCCTAACCCAAACCCTAACTCTAACCCTAACCCTAACCCAAACCCAAACCCTAACCCTAACCCTAACAATAATGCAAACCCTAACGCTAACCCAAACCCTAACCCCAAACCCAAACCCCAACCCCAACCCCAACGCTAACACAAACCCTAACCCTAACCCTAACCCTAACCCTAACCCTAACCCAAACCGTAACTCTAACCCTAACCCTAACCCAAACCCAAACCCTAACCCTAACCCTAACAATAACGCAAACCCTAACGCAAAATCTAACCCTACCTTAACCCTAACCCTAAACATAACCCAAACCCAAACCCTAACCCTAAACCTAACCCTTACCCAAACCCTAACCATAACCAGAATCGAAACCATAACTCTATCCCTAAACCTAACCCTAACCCTAAAACTTAACCTAATCCAAACGCACACCCTAACCCTAACCCTAACCCTAACCCTAAACCTAAACCTAACCCAAGCCCTAACAGTAACCTTAGCCTAAACTTAACCCTAACCCAAACGCTAAACCTAACCCTAACCCAAATCCTAACCCTAAACCTAACCCTAACACAAACACAAACTCAAACCCTAACCCTAACCCTAAACATAACCCAAACCCAAACCCTAACCCTAAACCTAACCCTTACCCAAACCCTAACCATAACCAGAACCCAAAACATAACTCTATCCCTAAACCTAACTCTAACCCTAAACCTTATCCTAATCCAAACGCACACCCTAACCCTAACGCTAACCCTAAACCTAAACCTAACCCAAGTCCTAACACTAACATTAGCCTAAACTTAACCCTAACACAAACGCTAAACCTAACCCTAACCCTAACCCTAACCTAATCCTAACACTAACCCTTACCCAAACACTAACCTTATCGCAAAACCTCACCCTAAACCTAACCTAAACCCTAACCCTAAACCTAACACGAAACCTAATCCAAACCAAAACCCTAATCCTAACACTAACCCTAACCCTAACCCTAACACTCACCCTAAACCAAACGGAAACCCTAACCGTAACCCTAACTCAAACCCTAAACCTAAACCTAACTCTAATACAAACCCTAACCCTAACCCTAACCCAAACCCAAACCCTAACCCTAACCATAACCATAACCCATCCTCTGCCCGTACCCTGGCCCTAACACTAAACCTAAGACTAAACAAACCCCTAACCCTATACCTAACCCTTACCCTAACCCAAACATTAACCCTAAAACTAACCCTAACCCAAAACCTAAACATAAACCTAACCCTAACCCAAACCCTAACCCTAACCCTAACCCTAACCCAAACCCTAACCCTAACCCTAACCCAAACATTAACCCTAAACCTAACCCTAACCCAAACGCTAACCCTAAACCTAATCCTAGCCCAAAACCTAACCCTAAACCTAACACTAACACAAACCCTAACCCTAACCCAAAACCAAACCCAAACCCTAAACTTAACCGTAACCCTAACCCAAACTCTAACCATAACTCTAACCCTAACCCTAACCCTCACCCTAAACCTAACACTAACCCAAACCCTAACACTAACACTAACCCTAACCCTAACCCTAACCCTAACCCTAACCCAAACATTAAACCTAAACCTAACCCTAACCCAAAACCTAACACTAACCCTAACACAAACCCTAACCCTAACCCTAACCCTAGCCTAAGCCTAACCCTAACCCTAACAGAAACCCTAACCCTAACCCTAACCCTAACCCTAACGCTAACCCAAACTCAAACCCTAAACCTAATGCTAACCCTAACCCAAACCCTATCCCTAACCCTAACCCTTATCCAAACCCTAAATCTAACCCTAACCCTAACCCGAACCAAAACCTAAACCTAACCCAAACCCTGACCCTAATACTAACCCTAACCCAAACCCTAAACCTAACCCTAACCCTAACCCAAATATTAACCCTAAACCTAACGCTAACCCTAACGCTAACCATAAACCTAACCCTAACCCAAACCCTAACCCTAACCTAACCTTAACCCAAACCCTAACCCTAATCCTAACCGTGACCCAAACCCAAACCCTAACCCTAACCCTAACTCAAACCCTAACCCTAACCCTAACACTAACCCTAACCCTCAACCTAACCCTAACCCTAACCCAAACCAAACCCTAACTCAAACCCTAATCCTAACCCTAACCCTAACATTAACCCTAACCGAAACCAAACCCTAACCTTAACCCTAACCCAAACGCAAACCCTTACACTAATCCTCACCCAAACCCTAACCCAAACCCAAACCCAAACCCTAAACCTAACCCTAACCCTAACCCTAACCCTAAACGTAACCCAAACCCAAACGCAAACCCTAACCCTAACGCTAACCCTAACCCTAACCCAAACCCTAACTGTAACCCTAACCCTAACCCAAACCCTAAAGCAAACCCTAACCCTAACCCTAACCCAAACCCAAACCCTAACCCTAACCCTAACCCTAAACCAAACACAAACCCAAACCCTAATCCTAACCCTAAACATAACCGAAACCCAAACCCTAAACCTAACCCTAACCTAACCCTAAACCAAACCCTAACCGTAACCCTAACACTAACCCTAACGCTAGCACAAACCCTAACCCTAACCCTAACCCTAACCCTAACCCTAACCCAAACCCAAACCCTAACTGTAACCCTAACCCTAACCCAAACACTAACCCTAACCCTAACCCAAACCCAAACCCTGAACCTATCCCTAACCCTAACCCTAACCCTAACCGTAACGCTAACCCTAACCCTAAACCTAAACCTAAACGTAACCCTAACCCAAACGCAAACCCTAACCCTAACCCTAACCCTAACCCTAACCCTAACCCAAACAATAACCGTAACCCTAACCCTAACCATAACGCTAACACAAACCCTAACCCTAACCCTAACCCTAACCCTAACCCTAACACAAACCCTCACTCTAACACTAACCCTAACCCAAACAGAAACCCTAACCCTAACCATAACAATAACGCAAACCCTAAACCTAACCCTAACCCAAACCCTAACCCTAACCCTACCCCAAACCCAATCCCTACCCCTAACCCTAACCCTAACCCAAACCTTTACCATAAACCTAACCCTCACGCAAACGTAACCCTAAATCTAACCCTAGCCCAAAACCTAACCCTAAACCTAACCCTAACACAAACCCTAACCCTAACCCAAACCCAAACCCAAACCCTAAACCTAACCCTAACCCTAACCCAAACTCTAAATAACTCTAACCCTAACCCTAACGCTATCCCTAAACCTAACACTAACCCAAACCCTAACACTAACCCTAACCCTAACCCTGACCCTAACCCTAACCCAAACATTAAACCTAAACCTAACCCTAACCCAAACCCTAACACTAACCCTAACACACACCCTAACTCTAACCCTAACCCTAAACCTAAGCCTAAGCCTAAACCTAACCCTAACACAAACCCTAACCCTAACCCTAACCCTAACCCTAACCCTAACCCAAACTCAAACCCTAAACCTAATGCTAACCCTAACCCAAACCTGATCCCTAACCCTAATACTTATCCAAACCATAAATGTAACCCTAACCCTAACCCGAACTAAAACCTAAACCTAACCCAAACCCTGACCCTAACACTAACACTAACCCAAACCCTAAATCTAACGCTAAACCTAACGCTAACCATAAACCTAACACTAACCCAAACCCTAACCCTAACCCTAACCTTAACCCAAACCCTAACCCTAATCCTAACCCTAACCCTAACTCAAACCCTAACCCAAACATTAAACCTAAACCTAACCTTAACCCAAACCCTAACACTAAACCTAACACAAACCCTAACCCTATCCGTAACCCTAGCCTAAGCCTAAACCTAACCCGAACACAAACCCTAACCCTAACCCTAACCCTAACCCTAACCCTAACCCTAACCCAAACCCAAACCCTAACCCTAATCCTAACCCTAAACCAAACCCAAACCCTAACCCTAACCCTAACTCAAACCCTAACCCTAACCCTAACACTAAACCTAACCCTAAACCTAACCCTAACCCTAACCCAAACCAAACCCTAACTCAAACCCTAAACCTAACCCTATCCCTCACATTAACCCTAACCGAAACCAAACCCTAACCTTAACCCTAAGCCAAACGCAAACCCTTACACTAATCCTCACCCTAACCCTAACCCAAACCAAAACCCAAACACTAAATCTAACCCTAACCCTAACCCTAACCCTAACCCTAACCCAAAGCCTAAACCGAAACCTAACCCTAACCCAAATCCTCACACTAATCCTAAACCTAACACACACCCTAACCCTAACCTTAACCCTAACCCAAATCCAAACCCTAACCCTAACCCTAACACTAACCCAAACCCAAACCCTAACCGTAAACCTAACCCTGACCCAAACCCTAACTCTAACCCTAACCCTAACCCAAACCCTAACCTTAACCCTAACCCTAATCCAAACCCTAACCCTAACCCAAACCTTAACCCTAACCAAACCAAAACCTAACCCTTACACTAACCCTAACCCCAAGCCTAATCCTAAAGCAAACCCAAACAATAACCCTAATTCTCAACCTAACCCTAAGCGAAAACCAAACCCTAACCCTAACCCTAACCCTAACCCTAACACTAACCCAAACCCAAACCCTAACCGTAAACCTAACCCTAACCCTAACCCTGACGCTAACACTAACCCTAACCCAAACCCTAAACCTAAATCTAACCCTAACCGAAACCCTTACACTAATCCTCACCCTAACCCTAACCCAAACCCAAAACCAAACACTAAATCTAACAATAACCCTAACCCTAACCCTAACCCAAAGCCTAAACCGAAACCTAACCCTAACCCAAATACTCACACTAATCCTAAACCTAACACACACCCTAACCATAACCTTAACCCTAACCCAAATCCAAACGCTAACCCTAAACCTATCCCTAACCCAAACGCAAACCCTAACCCTAACCCTAATCCTAACCCAAACTCTAACCGTAACCCTAAGCCTAACCCTAACGCTAACACAAAACCTTAACCTAACCCTAACCCTAACCCTAACGCAAACCCTAACTCTAACCCTAACCCTAACCCTAACCCAAACCCAAGCCCAAACCCTAACCCTAACCCTAACCCTAACGCAAACCCTAACCCTAACCCTAACCCTAACCCAAACCCTAACCCTAACCCAAACACAAACCCAAACCCTAATCCTAACCCTAAACATAACCCAAACCCAAAACCTAAACATAAACCTAACCCTTACCCAAATCCTAACCATAACCAGAACCCAAACCAAAACTCTATCCCTAAACCTAACCCTAACCCTAAACCTTACCCTAATCCAAACGCACACCCTAACCCTACCCTAACCCTAACCCTAACCCTAAACCTAACCCAAGCCCTAACACTAACCTTAGCCTAAACTTAACCCTAACCAAACGCTAAATCTAACCCTAACCCTAACCCTAACCCTAATCCTAACATTAACCCTTACCCAAACACTAAACTTATCGCAACCCCTCACCCTAAACCTAACCTAAACCCTAACCCTAACCCTAAAACTAAACCTAACCCAAACCCAAACCCTAATCCTAACACTAACACTAAACCTAACCCTAACACTCACCTAAACCAAATGGAAACCCTAAACCTAATCCTAACCCTAACTGAAACCCTAACCCTAAACCTAAACCTAATCCTAAGCCTAAACCTACCCCTAACACAAACCCTAACCCATCCCTAACCCCAACCCTAACCCTAACCCTAACTCAAACTCAAACCCTAAACCTAATGCTAACCCTAACCCAAACCCTATCCCTAACCCTAACCCTTATCCAAACCCTAAATCTAACCCTAACCCTTACCCGAACCAAAACCTAAACCTAACCCAAACCCTGACCCTAACACTAACCCTAACCCAAACCCTAAACCTAACCCTAACCCTAACCCAAATCCAAACCCTTACACTAATCCTCACCCTAACCCTAATCCAAACCCAAACCCAAACACTAAATCTAATCCTAAACCTAACCCTAACCCTAACACAAAGCCTAAACCGAAACCTAACCCTAACCCAAAACCTCACATTAATCCTAAAGCTAACACACACCCTAACCCTAACCTTAACCCTAACCCAAATCCAAAGCCTAACCCTAACCCTAACACTAACGCAAACCCAAACCCTAACCGCAAACCTAACCCTAACCCTAACTCTAACCCTAAGCCAAACCCTAAACCTAATCCTAACCCTAATCCAAACCCTAACACTAACCCAAATCTTAAACCTAACCAAACCAAAACCTAACCCTTACACTAACCCTAACCCCAAGCCTAATCCTAAACCAAACCCAAACAATAACCCTAATTCTCAACCTAACCCTAAGCGAAAACCTAACACTAAACTTAACCCAAACCATAACTCTATCCCAAAACCTAACCTTAAACCTAAACCAAACCCAAAACTTAACCCTAACACTAACCCTAACACTAAACCTAAACCTGAACCTTGCCCTAACCCTAACCCTAACCCAAACACAAACCCTAACCCTAAGACAAAACCTAACTCTAAAACAAACCCTAACCCTAAACCTAGCCCAAGCCCAAACCATAACCGTAACCCTCACCCAAACCATAACCCTAATCCTAACCCTAACCCTAACCCAAACCCTAACCGTAACCCTAACCCTAACCCTAACGCTAACACAAACCCTAACCCTAACCCTAACCCTAACCCAACCCAAACCCTAACTCTAACCCTAACCCTAACCCAAACCCAAACCCTAACCCTAACCCTAACAATAATGCAAACCCTAACGCTAACCCTAACGCTAAACCAAACCCAAACCCTAACCCTAACCATAACGCTAACACAAACCCTACCCCTAACCCTAACCCTAACCCTAACCCAAACCGTAACTCTAACCCTAACCCTAACCCAAACCCAAACCCTAACCCTAAACCTAACCCTTACCCAAACCCTAACCATAACCAGAATCCAAACCATAACTCTATCCCTAAACCTAACCCTAATCCTAACACTAACCCTTACCCAAACACTAACTTTATCGCAAACCCTCACCCTTAACTTAACCTAAACCCTAACCCTAACCCTAACCCTAACCATAACCCAAACCCAAACCCTAACCCTAACCCTAACCCTAACCCATCCTCTACCCGTACCCTAACCCTAACACTAAACCTAATACTAAACAAACCCCTAACCCTATACCTAACCCTTCCCCTAACCCAAACATTAAACCTAAAACTAACCCTATCCCAAACCCTAACCCTAAACCTAACCCTAACCCAAACCCTAACCCTAAACCTAACCCTAACCCAAACCCTAAACCTAACCCTAACCCTAACCCAAACCCTAACCCTAAACCTAACCCAAACATTAACCATAAACCTAACCCTAACCCAAACGCTAACCCTAAACCTAACCCTAGCCCAAAACCTAACCCTAAACCTAACCCTAACACAAACCCTAACCCTAACCCAAACCCAAACCCAAACCCTAAACCTAACCCTAACCCAAACATTAACCCTAAACCTAACCCTAACCCAAACGCTAACCCTAAACCTAACCCTAGCCCAAAACCTAACCCTAAAACTAACCCTAATACAAACCCTAACCCTAAACCAAAACCAAACCTAAACCCTAAATTTAACCCTAACCCTAACCCAAAATCTAACCGTAACTCTAACCCTAACCCTAACCGTAACCCTAAACCTAACACTAACCCAAACCCTAACAGTAAACCTAACCCTAACCCTAACCCTAACCCTAACCCAAACATTAAACCTAAACCTAACCCTAACCCAAACCCTAACACTAACCCTAACACAAACCCTAACCCTAACCCTTACCCTAGCCTAAACCTAAACCGAACCCTAGCAGAAACCCTAATCCTAACCCTAACCCTAACCCAACCCAAACTCAAACCCTAAACCTAATGCTAACTCTAACCCAAACCCTATCCCTAACCCTAAACCTTATCGAAACCCTAAATCTAACCCTAACCCTAACCCGAACCAAAACCTAAACCTAACCCAAACCCTGACCCTAACACTAACCCTAACCCAAACCCTAAACCTAACCCTAATCCTAACCCAAATATTAACCCTAAACCTAACGCTAACCCTAACGATAACCATAAACCTAACCCTAACCCAAACCCTAACCCTAACCCTAACCTTAACCCAAACCCTAACCCTAATCCTAACCCTAACCCAAACCCAAACCCTTAACCCTAACTCAAACCTTAACCCTAACCCTAACCCTAACACTAAACCTAACCCTAAACCTAACCCTAACCCTAACCCAAACCAAACCCTAATTCAAACCCTAAACCTAACCCTAACCCTCACATTAACCCTAAACGAAACCAAACCCTAACCTTACCCCTAACCCAAACGCAAACCCTTACACTAATCCTCACCCTAACCCTAACCCAAACCCAAACCCAAACACTAAATCTAACCCTAACCCTAACCCTAACCCTAAACCAAACTCAAACCCTAAACCTAATGCTAACCCTAACCCCAACCCTATCCCTAACCCTAACCCTTATCCAAACCCTAAATCTAACCCTAACCCTAACCCGAACCAAAACCTAAACCTAACCCAAACCCTGACCCTACCACTAACCCTAACCCAAACCCTAAACCTAACCCTAACCCTAACCCAAACCCAAACCCTTACACTAATCCTCACCCTAACCCTAATCCAAACCCAAACCCAAACACTAAATCTAACCCTAAACCTAACCCTAACCCTAACCCAAAGCCTAAACCGAAACCTAACCCTAACCCAAATCCTCACAGTAATCCTAAACCTAACACACACCCTAACCCTAACCTTAACCCTAACCCAAATCCAAAGCGTAACCCTAACCCTAACCCTAACCCTAACCATAACCCAAACCCAAACCCTAACCCTAACCCTAACCCTAACCCATCCTCTACCCGTACCCTAACCCTAACACTAAACCTAATACTAAACAAACCCCTAACCCTATACCTAACCCTTACCCTAACCCAAACATTAAACCTAAAACTAACCCTAACAGAAACCCTAACCCTAAACCTAACCCTAACCCAAACCCTAACCCTAACCCTAACCCTAACCCAAACCCTAACCCTAAACCTAACCCAAACATTAACCATAAACCTAACCCTAACCCAAACGCTAACCCTAAACCTAACCCTAGCCCAAAACCTAACCCTAAACCTAACCCTAACACAAACCCTAACCCTAACCCAAACCCAGACCCAAACCCTAAACCTAACCCTAACCCAAACATTAACCCTAAACCTAACCCTAACCCAAACGCTAACTCTAAACCTAACCCGAGCCCAAAACCTAACCATAAAACTAACCCTAACACAAACCCTAACCCTAAACCAAAACCAAACCCAAACCCTAAATTTAACCCTAACCCTAACCCAAAATCTAACCGTAACTCTAACCCTAACCCTAACCGTAACCCTAAACCTAACACTAACCCAAACCCTAACACTAACCCTAACCCTAACCCTAACCCTAACCCTAACCCAAACATTAAACCTAAAACTAACCCTAACCCAAACCCTAACACTAACCCTAACTCAAAACCTAACCCTAACCCTAACCCTAGCCTAAGCCTAAACCTAACCCTAACAGAAACCCTAACCCTAACCCTAACCCTAACCCTAACCCTAACCCAACCCAAACTCAAACCCTAAACCTAATGCTAACTCTAACCCAAACCCTATCCCAAACCCTAAACCTTATCCAAACCCTAAATCTAACCCTAACCCTAACCCGAACCAAAACCTAAACCTAACCCAAACTTTGACACTAACACTAACACTAACCCAAACCCTAAACCTAACCCTAATCCTAAACCAAATATTAACCCTAAACCTAACGCTAACCCTAACGCTAACCATAAACCTAACCCTAACCCTAACCCAAACCCTAACCCTAACCCTAACCTTAACCCAAACCCTAACCCTAATCCTAACCATAACCCAAACCCAAACCCTAACCCTAACCCTAACTCAAACCCTAAACCTAACCCTAACCCTAACATTAACCCTAATCGAAACCAAACCCAAACCTTAACCCTAACCCAAACGCAAACCCTTACACTAATCCTCACCCTAACCCTAACGCAAACCCAAACCCAAACACTAAATCTAACCCTAACCCTAACCCTAACCCTAACCCAAATCCTAAACTGAAACCTAACCCTAACCCAAATCCTCACACTAATCCTAAACCTAACACACACCCTAACCCTAACCTTAACCCTAACCCAAATCCAAACGCTAACCCTAACCCTATCCCTAACCCAAACGCAAACCCTAACCCTAACCCTAATCCTAACCCAAACCCTAACCGTAACCCTAACCCTAATCCTAATGCTAACACAAAACCTTAACCTAACCCTAACCCTAAGCCAAACCCTAACTCTAACCCTAACCCTAACCCAAACCCAAACCCAAACCCTAACCCTAAACCTAACGCTAACGCAAAGCCTAATCCTAACCCTAACCCCAACCCAAACCCTAACCCTAACCCAAACACAAACCCAAACCCTAATCCTAACCCTAAACCTAACCCAAACCCAAAACCTAAACCTAAACCTAACCCTTACCCAAACCCTAACGATAACCAGAACCCAAACCATAACTCTATCCCTAAACCTAACCCTAACCCTAAACCTTACCCTAATCCAAACGCACACCCTAACCCTACCCTAACCCTAACCCTAATCCTAACCCAAGCCCTAACACTAACCTTAGCCT
>JAJHUQ010000037.1:6467500-6517500 GCA_035773235.1 Eospalax fontanierii | reverse complement strand
ACACTAAACCTAACCCAAACCCAAACCCTAATCCTAACACTAACCCTAACCCTAACCCTAACACTCACCCTAAACCAAACGGAAACCCTAACCCTAACCCTAACCCTAACCCTAACCCAAACCCAAACCCTAACCCTAACCAAAACCCTAACCCATCCTCTACCCGTACTCTAACCCTAACACTAAACCTAATACTAAACAAACCCCTAACCCTATACCTAACCCTTACCCTAACCCAAACATTAACCCTAAACCTAACCCTAACCCAAACCCTAACCCTAACCCTAACCCTAACCCAAACCCTAACCCTAACCCTAACCCAAACATTAACCCTAAACGTAACCCTAACCCAAACGCTAACCCTAAACCTAACCCTAGCCCAAAACCTAACCCTAAACCTAACCCTAACACAAACCCTAACCCTAACCGAAACCCAAACCCAAACCCTAAACCTAAACCTAACCCTAACCCAAACCCTAACCGTAACCCTAACCCTAACCCTAACGCTAACACAAACCCTAACCGTAACCCTAACCCTAACCCTAACGCTAACACAAACCCTAACCCTAACCCTAACCCTAACCCAAACCCTAACTCTAACCCTAACCCTAACCCAAACCCAAACCCTAACCCTAACCCTAACAATAACGCAAACCCTAATGCTAACCTTAACCCTAACCCAAACCCAAACCCTTACCCTAACCCTAACGCTAACACAAACCCTAACCCTAACCCTAACCCTAACCCTAACCCTAACCCTAACCCAAACCCTAACTCTAACCCTACCCCCAACCCAAACCAAAACCCTAACACTAACCCTAACAATAACGCAAACCCTAACGCTAACCCTAACCCTACCTTAACCCTAACCCTAACCCTAAACCTAATCCTAACCCTAAACATAACCATAACCCTAAACCAAACCCTAATCCTAAAACTAACCCTAACCCAAACCCTAACCCTAAACCTAACCCTAACCCAAAGCCTAACCCTAACCCTAACCGTAACCCAAACCCTAAACCTAACCCTAACCCAAACATTAACCCTAAACCTAACCCTAACCCAAACGCTAACCCTAAACCTAACCCTAGCCCAAAACCTAACCCTAAACCTAACCCTAACACAAACCCTAACCGTAACTCAAACCCAAACCCAAACCCTAAACCTAACCCTAAACCTAACCCAAACTCTAACCATAACACTAACCCAAACCCTAACACTAACCCTAAACCTAACCCTGACCCTAACCCTAAACCTAAGCCTAAGCCTAAACCTAACCCTAACACAAACCCTAACCCTAACCCTAACCCTAACCCTAACCCAAACTCAAACCCTAAACCTAATGCTAACCCTAACCCAAACCCTATCCCTAACCCTAATACTTATAGAAACCATAAATCTAACCCTAACCCTAACACGAACCAAAACCTAAACCTAACCCAAACCCTGACCCTAACACTAACCCTAACACAAAATCTAAACCTAACGCTAAACCTAACGCTAAGCATAAACGTAACCCAAACCCAAACCCTAACCCTAACCCTAACCCAAACCCTAACTCTAACCCTAACTCTAACCCTAACCCTAACCCTAACCCTAACCCTAATTGCCTACCTCTACAAACCGTAACGCTAAACCTAACCCTAACCATAACCTTAATCCTAAACCTAACCTAACACTAACCCTATACTTAACCCTAACCCTATCCCAAACATTAAACCTAAACCTAACCCTAACCTTAACCCTAAGCCTAAACCTAACCATAACCCAAACATTAACCCTAAACCTAACCCTAACCGTAGCCCAAACCCTAACCCTAAACCTAACACTAACACAAAACCTAACCCTAACCCTAACCCAAACCCAATCCCTAACACTAACCCTAACCCTAACCCAAACCCTAACCCTAAAACTAACCCAAACATTAACCCTAAACCTCACCCTAACCCAAACCCTTACCCTAAACCTAACCCTAGCCCAAACCCTAACCCTAAACCTAACCCTAACACAAACCCTAACCCTAACCCAAACCCAAACCCTAACCCTAACCCTAAACCTAACCCAAACTCTAACCGTAACCCTAACCCTAACCGTAACATTAATCCTAAACCGAACACTAACCCAAACCCTAACCCTAACCAGAACCGTAACCCAAACCCTAACCCTAAACCTAAACCTACCCCTAAGCCAAACCCTAACCCTAAACCTAACCCTAACACAAAACCTAACCCTAACCCTAACCCTAACCCAAACCCAAATCCTAACCTTAACCCTAACCCTAACCCTAATCCTAACCCATAACCTAACCGTAAACCTAACACTAACCGTAACCCTAACCCAAACACTAACCCTAAACCTAACCCTAACCCTAACCCAAACATTAACCCTAAACCTAACCCTAACCCAAACCCTAACCCTAAACGTAACCCTAACCCAAACCCTAACCCTATCCCAAACCCAAACACTAACCCTAAGCCTAATATTAACCCTAACCGTAACCCTAATCCTAACCGAACCCATAAACCTAATCCTATACCTAAACACAACCCTAACCCAAACCTTAACCCTAAACCTGACCCTAACACTAACCCTAACCCTAACCCTAACCCTAAAACCGAACACTAAACCTGAACATAAACCTAACCCAAACCCTAAACCTAACACTAACCCTAACCCTAACTCTAATCCAAACCCACACCCTAACCCTATACCTAACCCTAAACCAAACACAAACCCTAACACAGAACTTAACACTAACCCTAACCCTAACCCAAACCCAAACCGTAACCCTAAACCTAAGCCTAACAATAACCCAAACCCTAACCCTAAACCTAACCCAAACCCTAACCCTAACCCTAACCCTAACCCAAACCCAAACACTAACGTTAACCCTAATCCTAACCGAAAACCAAACCTTAAACCTAATCCTAACCCTAACCCAAAGCCTAACCATAACCAGAATCCAAACCATAACACTATCCCTAAACCTAACCCTAACCCTAAACCTAACGCTAACACAAACGCACACCCTAACACTAACCGTAACTCTAAACCTAACACTAACACAAACACTAACCCTAACCCTAACCCTAACCCTAACCCAAACCCTAATCCTAACCCTAACACTAACCCTAACCGAAACCCAAATCCTAATCCTAACACTAAACCTAACCCTAATACTAACCCTAACCCTAACTCTAATCCAAACCCAAACACTAACCCTATACCTAACCCTAAACCAAACCCAAACCTTAACACTAACCCTAACCTTAACGCAAACCCAAACCCTAACCCTAACCCTATCCTTAACAATAACCCAAACCCTAACACTAACCCTAAGCCAAAACCTAACCCTAACCCTAACTCTAACCCAAAACAAACCCTAAACCTAACCCTAATCCTAACCCAAACCGAAACCCTAAACCTAAACCTAACCCTAACCCAAAACCTAACCATAACCAGAATCCAAACCATAACACTATCCCTAAACCTAAACCTAACCCTAAACCTAACCCTAACCCAAACGCACACCCTAACCCTAACCCTAACCCAAACCCTGACACAAACCCTAACCCTAACCTAAACCCTAACCCTAACCCTAACCAAAACGCTAACTCTAACCCTAACCCAAACCCAAACCCAAACCCTAACCTAACCCTAACCCTAACAATAACCCAAACACTAAACCTAAACCTAACTCAAACCCAAACCCTAACCCTAACCCATACATCAACCCTAACACAAAACCTAACCGTAACCCTCACCCAACCATGAACCTAATCGTAACCCTAACCCTAACCCAAACCCTGACCGTAACCCTAACCATAACCCTAACCCTAACACAAACCCTAACCCTAACCTAACCCTAACCCTAACCCTAACCCTAACCTAACCCTAACCCTAACCCTAACCCTAACCCTAACCCTAACCCAAACCCTAACACTAACCCTAACCGTAAACCAAACCCTAACTCTATCCCTAACCCTAACTCAAACCCAAACCCTAACCCTAACCCTAAACCTAACCCAAACCCAAACCCTATCCCTAACCCTAACCCTAACCCTAACCCTAATTCTAACGCAAACTAAACCCTAACACTAACCCTAACCCTATACCTAACCCTAACCCAAACCCCAACCATCACCAGAACACAAACAATAACTCTATCCCTAAACCTAACGCTAACCCTAAACCTAAACCTAAACCAAACGCACACCCTAACCCTAACCCTAATCCAAACGCTAACCCTAACCCTAAACTTAAACCTAACCCTAATCCTAACCCTATCCCTCACCCAAATTCAAACCTTATCGCAAACCCTCACCCTAAACTTAACCTAAACCCTAACCCTAAGCCTAAAACTAACCCTAACCCAAACACAAACCCTAATCCTAACACTAACCCTAACCCTAAACCTAACCCTAACCCTAATTCTAACCCTAACCCTAACCCTAACCATAACCATAACCCATACCCTAATCCCAGGGTAGCCTTGAACTGATAATTCTCCTGCCTCACCCCCAAGAGTTGAGTTGTCCTTTTTTAAGAGCAAAGATTGGATTCAGCAACAATGAAAAAGGAAAATATTTTCCTTCATAGAAAACGATGTCCAAAGTAGTTTTCTGATTCAAATGTAGCTTATAGTACTTAAGAATCCAATATCAATAATATGGTAATTTCTAGAAAGAATGAGGTTGGTTATTTATGTAACCATGTGCAATCCTGCAAGAGCTGCAGGACTGGGAAGCAACCTTGGCATGACTTGACCAGGGGAGGAGCACCTGCTCTGAAGCTATGATAGACAGGCAGAGCTCTGCAAGTGAGTGCTGAGTGCTATTGGTCAGTCTCCTGTCATTGGTCTCTGATGTGGGCAGGAGTGCTGACCTCACAGAATCATGGACTAAGATTCTGGAACTCCAAAAGGCAGTGACCAGGCAAACATTGTTTAGGGTGTTGCTAGGTGACAAAGCCCTCTCAGATGAGTTGCTGAAACACAGAGGTTTCTTGGTGGTAGGCTCTAGTGTTTGGGTGACCAGTTTGGAGAGATTTAGTTGACTTTAGGTCAAAGATCTAGTGATTGACAAAAAGAAGCAGCCAGGAGAAGATGGGAGGAGGAGGGGAGAAGGTCGTGTGGCCTGCTGGCCATGCCCAGGCCCTCGACATACAGGACCTCTACTACTAACCCTAATTGCCTACCTCTACTAACCCTAACGCTAACCCTAACCCTAACACTAACCCTAATCCTAAACCTAACCTAACACTAACCCTATACGTAACCCTAAACCTAACCCAAACATTAAACCTAAACCTAACCCTAACCCTAACCCTAACCCTAACCCTAACCCTATCCCAAACCCAGCACTAAAACTAACACTAACACAAAACCTAACCCTAACCCTAACCCAAACCCAAACCCTAACGCTAACCCTAACCCTAACCCAAACACTAACTCTAAATCTAACACAAACATTAACCCTAAACCTAACCCTAACCCAAACCCTAACCCTAAACCTAACCCTAGCCCAAACTCTAACCCTAAACCTAACCCTAACGCAAACCCTAACCCTAACCCAAACCCAAACCCTAACCCTAACCCTAACCCTATCCCAAACTCTAAACGTAACCCTAACCCTAACCCTAACCCTAAACCTAACACTAACACAAAACCTAACCCTAACCCTAACCCTAACCCAAACCCAAATCCTAACCCTAACCCTAACCCTAATCCTAACCCAAACCCTAACCCTAACCCTAACCGTAACCCAAACCCTAACCCTAACCCTAACCCCAATCCTTACCCAAACCCAAACCCTAACCCTAACCCTAACCCTAACCCTAACCCTAACCCTAAACCAAACATTAAACCTAAAGCTAACCCTAAACCAAATCCTAACAATAAACTTAACCCTAACCCAAACCCTAACCCTAATCCTAATACTAACACAAACCCTAACCCTAACGCTAACCAAACCAAATCCTAACCCTTACACTAACCCTAACCCCAACCCTAATCCTAAACCAAACTCAAACACTAACCCTAATTCTCACCCTAACCCTAATCGAAAACCTAACACTAACCCTACCCCAAACCATAACTCTATCCCAAAACCTAACCTTAAAACTAACCCAAACCCAAACACTAACCCTAACCCTAACCCTAACCCTAACCCAAACCCAAACCCTAACCTAAGACAAAACCTAACCCTAAACCAAACCCTAACCATAAACCTAAACGTAACCCTAAAACAAACACAAACCCTACCCCTAACCCTAACCCAAACCCTAACCCTAACCCTAACTCTAAACATAACACTAACCCTAACCCTAACCCAAACCCTTACCCTAAACCTAACTCTAACCCTAACCCAAACCCTAACCCTAACCCTAACCCTAACCCAAACATTAATCCTAACCAAAACCCAAACCCTAATCCAAACACTAACCCTAACCCTAACCCTAACAATCACCAAAACCCAGACGCAATTCTCACCCTAAACCTATCCTTAACCCAAACCCTAACCCTAATCCTAACTCTAACCCAAACCCTAACCATAACCCTAATCCTAAACCTAACCCTAACCCAAACCATAACCCTAACCCTAAATGTAACCCTAACCCTAAACCTAACCATAACCCAAACCCAAACACTAAACCTAACCCTAATCCTAACCCTAACCCAAACCCTAAACCTAACCCTAACCCTAACGCAAAACCTAACCTTAACCAGAATCCAAACTATAACACTATCTCTAAACATAACCCTAACCCTAAACCTAACCCTAACTCACACGCACACCCTAACCCTAACCCTAACCCTAACCCTAACCCTAACCCTAACCCTAACCCTAACAAAAACCCTAACCCTAACTCTAAACCTAACCCTAACCCTAACCCTAACCCAAATAGTAACACTAACCCTAACCCTAACCCAAACCCTAACTCTAAACCTAACCCTAACCCTAAACCTAACCCTAACTCACACGCACACACTAACCCTAACCCTAACCCTAACCCTAACCCTAACCCTAACCCTAACCAAACCCTAACACTAACCCTAACCCTAACCCTAACCCTAATCCTAAAACTAACCTAACACTAACCCTATACCTAACCCTAACCCTAACCCAAACATTAAACCTAAACCTAACGCTAACCCTAACCCTAAGACTAAACCTAGCCATAACCCAAACATTAACCCTAAACCTACCCTAACCCTAGCCCAAACCCTAACCCTAAACGTAACACTAACACAAACCCTAACCCTAACCCTAACCCAAAGATTAACACTAAACCTAACCCTAACCTAAACCCTAACCCTAAATCTAACACAAACGCAAACACTAACCATAACCATAATCCTAACCCTAACCCAAACCCTAACCCTAAAGCTAACCCAAACATTAACCCTAAACCTAACCCTAACCCAAACCCTAACCCTAAACCTAACCCTAGCTCAAACCCTAACCCTAAAACTAACCCTAACACAAACCCTAACCCTATCCCAAACCCAAACACTAACCGTAAGCCTAATCCTAACCCTAAACCTAACCCTAACCCTAACCCTAACCCTAACCCTAACCCTAACCCTAACCCAAACCCTAACACTAACCCTAACCCTAACCCAAACCCTAACTCTAAACCTAACCCTAACCCAAACCCAAATCCTTACCCTAACCCTAACCCTAACCCAAACCCAAACACTAAACATAACCCTAATCCTAAGCCAAACCCAAACCGTAAACCTAACCCTAACCCTAACCCTAAAACCGAACACTAAACCTGAACATAAACCTAACCCTAACACTAACCTTAACCCTAACCCTAACCCTAATCCTAACCCTAACCCTAACCCTAACCCAAACCATAACCCTAACCCTAACCCTAAACCAAACACAAACCCTAACCCTAACCTTAACCCTAATCCTAACCCAAACCCAAACCCTAACCCTAAACCTAACCCTAAACCAAACCCTAACCATAACGAGAATCCAAACCATAACACTATCCCTAAACCTAATCCCTAACCCTAAACCTAACCCTAACCCAAATGCACACCCTAACCCTAACCCTAACCCTAACCCACCCAAACCCTGACAATAACCCTAACCCTAACCCTAACCCAAACCCTAACTCTAACCCTAACCCTAAACCAAACCCAAACCCTAACCTAACCCTAACCCTAACCCTAACCCTAACCCTAACCCTAACCCAAACCCTAACCCTAACCCAAACCCTAACCCAAACCCTGACCCTAACCATGACCCAAACCCAAACCCTAAACCTAACCCTAACCCTAACCCAAACCTTCACCCTAACCCTAACCCTAACCCAAACCCAAACACTAAACATAACCCTAATCCTAAGCCAAACCCAAACCCTAAACCTAACCCTAACCCTAAAGCTAAAACCGAACACTAAACCTGAATATAAACCTAACCCTAACACCAACCCTAACCCTAACCCTAAACCCAAACACTAAACCTAACCCTAACCCTAACCCAAAACCTAACCATAACCAGCATCTCAACTATAACACTATCCCGAAACCTAACCCTAACCCTAACCCTAACCCTAACCCAAACGCACACCCTAACCCTAACCCTAACCCTAACCCTAACTCTAACACAAACCCTAAACCAAACCCAAACCCTAACCCTAACCCTAAACATAACCCAAACCCTAAACCTAACCCTAACCCAAAACCAAACCCTAACCCTTACCCTAACCCTAATCCTAACGCAAACCAAACCCTAACACTAACCCTAACCCTAAAATTAACCCTAATCCAAACCCAAACCCTAACCCTAATCCTAACCGTAACCCAAACCCTAACCATAACCAGAACACAAACCATAACTCTATCCCTAAATCTAACCCTCACCCTAAACCTAACCCTAACCCAAGCGCACACCCTAACCCTAACCCTAACCCTAACCCTAACCCAAACCCTCACCCTCACCTTAAACTAAACTTAGCCCTAACCCAAATGCTAACCCTAACCCTAACCCTAACCTAATCCTAAACCTAACCTTAACCCAAATCCTAAACTTATCGAAAACCCTCACCCTAAACCTAACCTAAACCCTAACCCTAACCCTAACACTCACCCTAACTCAAACGGAAACCCTAAACCTAACCCTAACCCTAACCCTAACCCTAATCCTAACCCTAACCCTAACCCTAACCCTAACCCTAACCCTAATCCTAACCCTAACCCTAACCCAAACCCTAACCCTAATCCTAATCGTACCCCTAACCCTAAACCTAACCCTAACCCAAACACTAACCCTAACACTAACCCTAAACCTAACCCTAACCATAATTCTAACCCTAACCCTAACCATAACCATAACCATAACCCATAACCTAATGCGAGAGTAGCCTTGAACTGTAATGCTCCTGCCTCACCCCCAAGAGTTGAGTTGTAATTTTTTAAGAGCAAATATTGGATTCAGCAACAATGAAAAAGGAAAATATTTTCCCTCATACAAAACGATGTCCAAAGTAGTTTTCTGATTCAAATGTAGCTTATACTACTTAAGAATCCAATATCAATAATATGGTAATTTCTAGAAAGAATGAGGTTGGTTATTTATGTAATCACGTGCAATCCTGGCAAGAGCTGCAGGACTGGGAAGCAACCTTGGCATGACTTGACCAGGGGAGGCGCACCTGCTCGGAAACTATGATAGACAGGCAGAGCTCTGCAAGTGAGTGCTGAGTGCTATTGGTCAGTCTCATGTCATTGGTGTCTGATGTGGGCAGGAGTGCTGAGGTCACAGAATCTTGGACTAAGATTCTGGAACTCCAAGAGGCAGTGACCAGGCAAACATTGTTTAGGGTGTTGTTGGTGACAAAGCCCTCTCACATAAGTTGCTGAAACACAGAGGTTTCTCGATGGTAGGCTCTTGTGTTTGGGTGAACAGTTTGGAGAGATTTAGTTGACTTTAGGTCAAAAATCTAGTGTTTGAAAAAAGAAGCAGCCAGGAGAAGTGGGAGGAGGAGGGGAGAAGGTGGTGTGGCCTGCAGGCCATGCCCAGGCCCTCCTCATACAGGACCTCTACTACTAACCCTAATTGCCTACCTCTACTAACCCTAACGCTAACCCTAACCCTAACCCTAACCCTAATCCTAAACATAACCTAACACTAACCCTACACCTAACCCTAACCCTAACCCAAATATTAAACCTAAACCTACCCCTAACCCTAACCCTAAGACTAAACCTAACCCTAACCCAAACACTAACCCTAACCCTAACCCTAACCCTAGCCCTAACCCTAACCCTAAACCTAACACTAACACAAACCCTAACCCTAACCCTAAACCAAACCCAAACCCTAACCCTAACCCTAACCCTAACCCTAACCCAAATATTAACACTAAACCTAACCCTAACCTAAACCCTAACCCTAAACCTAACACTAAACCAAACCCTAACCATAACCATAATCCTAACCCTAACCCAAACCCTAACCCTAAAGCTAACCCTAGCCCAAACCCTAACCCTAAACCTAACCCTAACACAAACCCTAACCCTATCCCAAACCCAAACACTAACCCTAAGCCTAATCCTAACCCTAAACCTAACACTAACCCTAACGGAACCCATAAACATAACCCTATCCCTAATCAAAACCCTAACCCAAACCTTGACCCTAAACCTGACCCTAACCCTAACCCTAAAACCGAATACTAAACCTGAACATAAACCTAAACCAAACCATAACCCTAACACTAACCCTAACCCTAACTCTAATCCAAACCCAAACACTAACCCTATACCTAACCCTAAACCAAACCCAAACCCTAACTCTGAACTTAACACTAACCCTAAACCTAACGCAAACCCAAACCCTAACCCTA
Organism: Eospalax fontanierii; assembly: GCA_035773235.1. NCBI lineage: Eukaryota > Metazoa > Chordata > Mammalia > Rodentia > Spalacidae > Eospalax > Eospalax fontanierii. Next base: position 6,506,634 of record JAJHUQ010000037.1, on the reverse strand, counting down.
ACCCTATCCTTAACAATAACCCAAACCCTAACACTAAATCTAACCAAACCCTAACCCTAACCCTAAACCAAACACAAAACCTAACACTAACCTTAACCCTAATCCTAACCCAAACCCAAACCCTAACCCTAACCCTATCCCTAAACCAAACCCTAACCATAACGAGAATCCAAACCATAACACTATCCCTAAACCTAACCCTAACTCTAAACCTAACCCTAACCCAAATGCACACCCTAACCCTAACCCTAACCCTAACCCACCCAAACCCTGACAATAACCCTAACACTAACCTAAACCCTAACCCTAAACCTAACCCAAACCCTAACTCAAACCCTAACCCTAAACCAAACCCAAAACCTAACCGTAACCCTAACCCTAACCCTAACCCTAACAAAAACACTAACCCTAACCCTAACCCTAACCCTAACCCAAACATTAACCCTAAACCTAACCCGAAACCAAACCCTAACCCTAAACCTAACCCTTACCCAAACCCTAACCCTATCCCACACCCAAACACTAACCCTAAGACTAATCCTAACCCTAACCCTAACCCTAACCCTAACCGAACACATAAACCTAACCCTATCCCTAAACACAACCCTAACCCAAACCTTAACCCTAAACCTGAACCTAACATAAGCCTAACCCTAACCCTAACCCTAAACCCGAACACTAAACCTGAACATAAACCTAATCCAAACCCTAACCCTAACACTAACCCTAACCCTAACTCTAATCCAAACAGACACCCTATACCTATACCTAACCTGCAACCCTATACCTAACCATAAACCAAACCCAAAGCCTAACACTCAACTTAACACTAACCGTAACCCTAACACAAACCCAAACCGTAACCCGAAACCTAAGCCTAACAATAACCCAAACCCTAACCCTAACCCTAACCCAAACCCTTACCCTAACCCTGTCCCAAAATCAAACACTAAACCTAACTCTAATCCTAACCGAAACCCAAACCCTAAGCCTAATCCTAATACTAACGCAAAAACTAACCATAGCGAGAATCAAAACTATAACAGTATCCCTAAACCTAACCCTATCCCTAAACCTACCCCTAAGCCAAACGGACACACTAAACCTAACTCTACCCCAAACCCTAACCATACCACAAACCCTAACCCTAACCCTAACCCTAACCCGAACCCTAACCCTAACCCACACACTAGCCCTAGCCCAAACCCTAACTCTAACCCTAGCCCTAACCCAAACCCAAACCCTAACCCTAACCCTAACCCTAACACAAACCCTAACCCTAACCCTAACCCAAAACCAAACCCTAACCCAAACCCTAACCCTAACCTTAACCCAAAACCAAACCCTAACCCTAACCCTAAACCTAACCCTAATCCAAACCCAAACCCTAACCCTAAACCTAACCCTAAACATAACCAGAACACAAACCATAACTCTATCCCTAAACCTAACCCTAACCCTAAACCTAACCCTAACCCAAACGCACACCCTAACCCAAACCCTAACCCTAACCTTAAACTAAACTTAATCCTAACCCAAACGCTAATCCTAACCAAAACCCTAATCCTAAACCTAACCTTAACCCAAATCCTAAACTTATCGCAAACCCTCACCCTAAACCTAACCTAAACCCTAACCCTAACCCTAACACTAACCCTAACCCAAACCCAAACCCTAATCCTAACACTAACCCTAACCCTAACCCTAACCCTAACACTCACCCTAACCCAAACGGAAACCCTAAACCTAACCCTAAACCTAACTCACACCATAACCCTAACCCTAACCCTAATCCTAATCCTAACCCTAACCCTAACCCAAACCATAACCCTAATCCTAATCGTATCCCTAACCCTAAACCTAACCCTACCCCAAACACTAACCCTAACCCTAACCGTAAACCTAACCCTAACCCTAATTCTAACCCTAACCATAACCCTAACCATAACCATAACCCATACCCTAATCCGAGTGTAGCCTTGAACTGATAATCCTCCTGCCTCACCCCCAAGAGTTGAGTGTTATTTTTTTAAGAGCAAAGATTGGATTCAGCAACAATGAAAATGAAAATATTTTCCCTCATAGAAAACGATGTCCAAAGTAGTTTTCTGATTCAAATGTAGCTTATAGTACTTAAAAATCCAATATCAATAATATGGTAATTTCTAGAAAGAATGAGGTTGGTTATTTAGGTAACCACGTGCAATCCTGGCAAGAGCTGCAGGACTGGGAAGCAACCTTGGCATGACTTGACCAGGGGAGGAGCACCTGCTCTGAAGCTATGATAGACAGGCAGAGCTTTGCAAGTGAGTGCTGAGTGCTATTGGACAGTGTCCTGTCATTGGTGTCTGATGTGGGCAGGAGTGCTGAGGTCACAGAATTTGGACTAAGATTCTCGAACTCCAAGAGGCAGTGACGTGGCAAAGCATTGTTTGGGGTATTGCTAGGTGACAAAGCCCTCTCAGATGAGTTGCTGAAACACAGAGGTTTCCTGGTGGTATGCTCTAGTGTTTGGGTGACCAGTTTGGAGAGATTTAGTTGACTTTAGGTCAAAGTTCTAGTGTTTGACAAAAAGAAGCAGCCAGGAGAAGATGGGAGGAGGAGGGGAGAAGGTGGTGTGGCCTGCTGGCCCTGCCTAGGTTCTCCATATACAGGACCTCTACGACAAAGCCTACCTCTACTAACCTAACCCTAACCCTAACCCTTACCCTAAACTTAACCCTAAACCTAACCTAACACTAACCCTATACCTAACCCTAACCCTAACCCAAACATTAAACCTAAACCTAACCCTAACCCAAACCCTAAGCCTGAACCCAACCATAAACCTAACCCTAACCCTAAACCTAACCCTAACCCTAACCCAAACATTAACCTCAAACCTAAACCTAATCCTAGCAAAAACCCTAACCCTAAACCTAACCCTAACACAAACCCAAACCCTAACCCAGCCCTAAACCTAACCCAAACTCTAACTGTAACCCTAACCCTAACCCTAACACTAAACGTAACACTAAACCAAACCCAAACCCTATACCTAACCCTAAGGATAACCCAAACATTAACCCTAAACCTAACCCTAACCCAAACCCTAACCCTAAACCTAACCCTAACCCAAACCCTAACCCTAAACCAGACCCAAACCCTAACCTAACCCTAACCCTAACAGTAACCCAAACCCTAACCCTAACCCTAACTCAAACCCTAACCCTAACCCTAACCCATACCCCAACCCAAACCCAAAACCTAACCGTAACCCTCAACCAAACCATGAACCTAATTGTAACACTAACCCTAACCCAAACCCTGACCGTAACCCTAACCCTAACCCTAACAATAACCCTAACCCTAACCCTAACCCTAACCCTAACCCAAATATTAACACTAAACCTAACCCTAACCTAAACCCTAACCCTAAACCTAACACTAACCCAAACCCTAACCATAACCATAATCCTAACCCTAACCCAAACCCTAACCCTAAAGCTAACCGAAACATTAACCCTAAACCTAACCCTAACCCAAACCCTAACCATAAACCTAACCCTAGCCCAAACCCTAACCCTAAAACTAACCCTAACACAAACCCTAACCCTATCCCACACCCAAACACTAACCCTAAGCCTAATCCTAACCCTAAAACTAACCCTAACCCTAACAGACCCATAAACATAACCCTATCCCTAAACACAACACTAACCCAAAACTTAATCCTAAACCTGACCCTAACCCTAACCCTAAAACCGAATACTAAACCTGAATATAAACCTAAACCAAACCATAACCCTAACACTAACCCTAACACTAACTCTAATCCAAACCCAAACACTAACCCTATACATAACCCTAAACCAAACTCAAACCCTAACACTGAACTTAACACTAACCCTAACCCCAACGCAAACCCAAACCCTAACCCTAACCCTATCCTTAACAATAACCCAAACCCTAACAGTAAATCTAACCCAAACCAAAACCGTAACCCTAACCCCAAACGAAACACAAACCCTAACCCTAACCTTAACCCTAATCGTAACCCAAACCCAAACCCTAACTCTAAACCTAACCCTAAACCAAACGCTAACCATAACGAGAATCCAAACCATAACACTATCCCTAAACCTAACCCTAATCCTAAACCTAACCCTAACCCAAATGCACACCCTAACCCTAACCCTAACCCTAACCCACCCAAACCCTGACAATAACCCTAACCCTAACCTAAACCCTAACCCTAACCCTAACCCAAACTCTAACTCTAACCCTAACCCTAAACCAAACCCAAACCCTAACCAAACCCAAACCCTAACAGTAACCCAAACCCTAACCCGAACCCAAACACAAACCCAAACCCCAACCCCAACCCATACCCCAACCCAAACCCAAAACCTAACACTAACCCTAACCCAAACCAAGACCCTAACCATAGCCCTAACCCTAACCCTAACACAAACCCTAACCCGAACCTAACCCTAACCCTAACCCTAACCGTAACCCTAACCCTAACCATAACCCAAACCCAAACCCTAAACCTAACCCTAACACTAACCCTAATCCTAACACTCACCCTAACCCAAACGGAAACCCTAAACCTAACCCTAACCCTAACTAAAACCCTAACCCTAACCCTAACCCTAATTCTAACCCTAACCCTAAACCTAACCCTAACCCAAACTCTAACCGTAACCGTAACCCTAACCCTAACACTAACCCTAATCCAAACCCAAATCCTAACCCTAACCCTAACCCTAACCCTAACCCTAACCCAAACATTAACCCTAAACCTAACCCTAACCCAAACCCTAACCCTAAACCTAACCCTGACCCAAACCCTAACCCTATCCCAAACCCAAACACTAACCCTAAGCCTAATCCTAACCCTAACCCTAAACCTAACCCTAACCGAACCCATAAACCTAATCCTATCCCAAAACACAACCCTAACCCAAACCTTAACCCTATACCTGAACCTAATATAACCCTAACCCTAACCCTAACCCTAAACCCGAACACTAAAGCTGAACATAAACCTAACCCAAACCCTAACCCTAACACTAACCCTAACCCTAACTCTAATCCAAACAGACACCCTAACCCTATCCCTAACCATAAACCAAACCCAAAGCCTAACACTGAACTTAACACTAACCCTAACCCTAACCCAAACCCAAACCGTAACCCTAAACCTAAGCCTAACAATAACCCAAACCCTAACCCTAAACCTAACCCAAAACCTAACCCTAACCCTAACCCTAACCCAAACCCAAACACTAAACCTAACCCTAATCCTAACCCAAACCCAAACCGTAAGCCTAATCCTAACCCTAACCCAAACCCTAACATTAACCAGAATCCAAACTATAACACTATCCCTAAACCTAACCCTAACCCTAAACCTAACCTAAAGCCAAACGCACACCCTAACCCTAACCCTAACCCAAACCCTAACACTAACCCAAACCCTAACCCAAACCCCAACTCTAACCCTAACCCTAACACAAACCCAAACCCTAACCCTAACCCTAACCCTAACCCTAACCTAAACCCTAACCCTAACCCTAACCCAAAACCAAACCCTAACCCTAACCCTAACCCTAATCCTAACGCAAACCAAACCCTAACATTAACCCTAACCCTAAACCTAACCCTAATCCAAACCCAAACCCTAACCCTAAACCTAACCCTAACCCAAACCCTAACTATAACCAGAACACAAACCATAACTGTATCCTTAAACCTAACCCTAACCCTAACCCAAACGCACACCCTAACCCTAACCCTAAACCTAACCCTAACACAAACCCTAATCCTAACCTTAAACTAAACTTAACCCTAAACCAAACGCTAACCCTAACCAAAACCCTAATCCTAAACCTAACCTTAACCCAAATCCTAAACTTATCGCAAACCCTCACCCTAAACCTAACCTAAACCCTAACCCTTACACTAACACTAACCCTAACACAAACCCAAACCCTAATCCTTACACTAACCCTAACCCTAACCCTAACCCTAACACACACCCTAACCCAAAGGGAAACCCTAACCTAACCCTAACTCACACCATAACCCTAACCCTAACCCTAACCCTAACTCTAATCCAAACCCAAACACTAACCCTATACCTAACCCTAAACCAAACCCAAACCCTAACACTGAACTTAACACTAACTCTAACCCTAACGCAAACCCAAACCCTAACCCTAACCCTATCCTTAACAATAACCCAAACCCTAACACTAAATCTAACCCAAACCATAACCCTAACCCTAACCCTAAACCAAACACAAACCCTAACCCTAACCTTAACGCAAATCCTAACCCAAAGCCAAACCCTAACCCTAAACCTAACCCTAAACCAAACCCTAACCATAACGAGAATCCAAACCATAACACTATCCCTAAACCTAACCCTAACCCTAAACCTAACCCTAACCCAAATGCACACCCTAACCCTAACCCTAACCCTAACCCACCCAAACCCTAACTCTAATCCAAACCCAAACACTAACCCTATACCTAACCCTAAACCAAACCCAAACCCTAACACTGAACTTAACACTAACCCTAACCCTATCACAAACCCAAACCCTAACCCTAACCCTATCCTTAACAATAACCCAAACCCTAACACTAAATCTAACCCAAACCATAACCCTAACCCTACCCCTAAAACAAACACAAACCCTAACCCTAACCTTAACCCTAATCCTAACCCAAACCCAAACCCTAACCCTAAACCTAACCCTAAACCAAACCCTAACCATAACGAGAATCCAAACCATAACACTATCCCTAAACCTAACCCTAACCCTAAACCTAACCCTAAGCCAAATGCACACCCTAACCCTAACCCTAACCCTAACCCACCCAAACCCTGACAATAACCCTAACCCTAACCCTAACCCAAACCCTAACTCTAACCCTAACCCTAAACCAAACCCAAACCCTAACCTAACCCTAACCCTAACCCTAACCCTAACCCTAACCCTAACCCAAACCCTAACACTAACCCAAACCCTAACCCAAACCCTGACTCTAAACCTAACCATAACCCAAACCCAAAACCTAACCCTAACCCTAACCCTAACCCAAACCCTCACCCTAACCCTAACCCTAACCCAAACCCAAACACTAAACATAACCCTAATCCTAAGCCAAACCCAAACCCTAAACCTAACCCTAACCCTAACGCTAAAACCGAACACTAAACCTGAATATAAACCTAACCCTAACACCAACCCTAACCCTAACCCTAAACCCAAACCCTAAACCTAACCCTAACCCTAACCCAAAACCTAACCATAACCCTAAACATAACCCAAACCCTAAACCTAACCCTAACCCAAAACCAAACCCTAACCCTTACCCTAACCCTAATCCTAACGCAAACCAAACCCTAACACTAACCCTAACCCTAAAATTAACCCTAATCCAAACCCAAACCCTAACCCTAATCCTAACCGTAACCCAAACCCTAACCATAACCAGAACACAAACCATAACTCTATCCCTAAATCTAACCCTAACCCTAAACCTAACCCTAACCCAAACGCACACCCTAACCCTAACCCTAACCCTAACACTGACCCAAACCCTCACCCTAACCTTAAACTAAACTTAACCCTAACCCAAATGCTAACCCTAACCCTAACCCTAACCTAATCCTAAACCTAACCTTAACCCAAATCCTAAACTTATCGAAAACCCTCACCCTAAACCTAACCTAAACCCTAACCCTAAACCTAACACTCACCCTAACCCAAACGGAAAACCTAAACCTAACCCTAACCCTAACGCTAACCCTAATCCTAACCCTAACCCTAACCCTAACCCTAACCCTAATCCTAACCCTAACCCTAACCCAAACCCTAACCCTAAACCTAACCCTAGCTCAAACCCTAACCCTAAACCTAACCCTAACACAAACCCTAACCCTATCCCAAACCCAAACACTAACCCTAAGCCTAATCCTAACCCTAAACCTAACCCTAACCCTAACCCTAACCCTAACCCTAACCCTAACCCTAACCCTAACCCTAACACAAACCCTAACCCTAACCCTAACCCTAACCCTAACCCTAACCCAAACCCTAACACTAACCCTAACCCTAACCCAAACCCTAACCCTAAACCTAACCCTAACCCAAACCCAAATCCTTACCCTAACCCTAACCCTAACCCAAACCCAAACACTAAACATAACCCTAATCCTAAGCCAAACCCAAACCGTAAACCTAACCCTAACCCTAACCCTAAAACCGAACACTAAACCTGAACATAAACCTAACCCTAACACTAACCCTAACCCTAACCCTAACCCTAATCCTAACCCTAACCCTAACCCAAACCATAACCCTAACCCTAACCCTAAACCAAACACAAACCCTAAGCCTAACCCTAACCCAAATCCTAACCCAAAGCCAAACCCTAACCCTAAACCTAACCCTAAACCAAACCCTAACCATAACGAGAATCCAAACCATAACACTATCCCTAAACCTAACCCTAACCCTAACCCTAACCCTAACCCTAACCCACCCAAACCCTAACTCTAATCCAAACCCAAACACTAACCCTATACCTAACCCTAAACCTAACCCAAACCCGAACACTGAACTTAACACTAAACCTAAACCTATCGCAAACCCAAACCCTAACCCTAACCCTATCCTTAACAATAACCCAAACCCTAACACTAAATCTAACCCAAACCATAACCCTAACCCTAACCCTAAACCAAACACAAACCCTAACCCTAACCTTAACCCTAATCCTAACCCAAACCCAAACCCTAACCCTAAACCTAACCCTAAACCAAACCCTAACCATAACGAGAATCCATACCATAACACTATCCCTAAACCTAACCCTAACCCTAAACCTAACCCTAAGCCAAATGCACACCCTAACCCTAACCCTAACCCTAACCCACCCAAACCCTGACAATAACCCTAACCCTAACCCTAACCCAAACCCTAACTCTAACCCTAACCCTAAACCAAACCCAAACCCTAACCTAACCCTAACCCTAACCCTAACCCTAACCCTAACCCAAACCCTAACACTAACCCAAACCCTAACCCAAACCCTGACTCTAAACCTAACCATAACCCAAACCCAAAACCTAACCCTAACCCTAACCCTAACCCAAACCCTCACCCTAACCCTAACCCTAACCCAAACCCAAACACTAAACATAACCCTAATCCTAAGCCAAACCCAAACCCTAAACCTAACCCTAACCCTAACGCTAAAACCGAACACTAAACCTGAATATAAACCTAACCCTAACACCAACCCTAACCCTAACCCTAAACCCAAACCCTAAACCTAACCCTAACCCTAACCCAAAACCTAACCATAACCCTAAACATAACCCAAACCCTAAACCTAACCCTAACCCAAAACCAAACCCTAACCCTTACCCTAACCCTAATCCTAACGCAAACCAAACCCTAACACTAACCCTAACCCTAAAATTAACCCTAATCCAAACCCAAACCCTAACCCTAATCCTAACCGTAACCCAAACCCTAACCATAACCAGAACACAAACCATAACTCTATCCCTAAATCTAACCCTAACCCTAAACCTAACCCTAACCCAAACGCACACCCTAACCCTAACACTAACCCAAACCCTCACCCTAACCTTAAACTAAACTTAACCCTAACCCAAATGCTAACCCTAACCCTAACCCTAACCTAATCCTAAACCTAACCTTAACCCAAATCCTAAACTTATCGAAAACCCTCACCCTAAACCTAACCTAAACCCTAACCCTAAACCTAACACTCACCCTAACCCAAACGGAAAACCTAAACCTAACCCTAACCCTAACGCTAACCCTAATCCTAACCCTAACCCTAAACCTAACCCTAACCCTAATCCTAACCCTAACCCTAACCCAAACCATAACCCTAATCCTAATCGTACCCCTAACCCCAAACCTAACCCTAACCCAAACACTAACCCTAACACTAACCCTAAACCTAACCCTAACCCTAATTCTAACCCTAACCCTAACCATAACCATAACCATAACCCATAACCTAATGCGAGAGTAGCCTTGAACTGTAATGCTCCTGCCTCACCCCCAAGAGTTGAGTTGTAATTTTTTAAGAGCAAATATTGGATTCAGCAACAATGAAAAAGGAAAATATTTTCCCTCATACAAAACGATGTCCAAAGTAGTTTTCTGATTCAAATGTAGCTTATACTACTTAAGAATCCAATATCAATAATATGGTAATTTCTAGAAAGAATGAGGTTGGTTATTTATGTAATCACGTGCAATCCTGGCAAGAGCTGCAGGACTGGGAAGCAACCTTGGCATGACTTGACCAGGGGAGGCGCACCTGCTCGGAAACTATGATAGACAGGCAGAGCTCTGCAAGTGAGTGCTGAGTGCTATTGGTCAGTCTCGTGTCATTGGTGTCTGATGTGGGCAGGAGTGCTGAGGTCACAGAATCTTGGACTAAGATTCTGGAACTCCAAGAGGCAGTGACCAGGCAAACATTGTTTAGGGTGTTGTTGGTGACAAAGCCCTCTCACATAAGTTGCTGAAACACAGAGGTTTCTCGGTGGTAGGCTCTTGTGTTTGGGTGAACAGTTTGGAGAGATTTAGTTGACTTTAGGTCAAAAATCTAGTGTTTGACAAAAAGAAGCAGCCAGGAGAAGTGGGAGGAGGAGGGGAGAAGGTGGTGTGGCCTGCAGGCCATGCCCAGGCCCTCCTCATACAGGACCTCTCCTACTAACCCTAATTGCCTACCTCTACTAACCCTAACGCTAACCCTAACCCTAACCCTAACCCTAATCCTAAACATAACCTAACACTAACCCTACACCTAACCCTAACCCTAACCCAAATATTAAACCTAAACCTACCCCTAACCCTAACCCTAAGACTAAACCTAACCATAACCCAAACATTAACCCTAAACCTAACCCTAACCCTAGCCCAAACCCTAACCCTAAACGTAACACTAACACAAACCCTAACCCTAACCCTAAACCAAACCCAAACCCTAACCCTAACCCTAACCCTAACCCTAACCCAAATATTAACACTAAACCTAACCCTAACCTAAACCCTAACCCTAAACCTAACACTAAACCAAACCCTAACCATAACCATAATCCTAACCCTAACCCAAACCCTAACCCTAAAGCTAACCCTAGCCCAAACCCTAACCCTAAACCTAACCCTAACACAAACCCTAACCCTATCCCAAACCCAAACACTAACCCTAAGCCTAGTCCTTGCCCTAGACCTAACACTAACCCTAACGGAACCCATAAACATAACCCTATCCCTAATCAAAACCCTAACCCAAACCTTGACCCTAAACCTGACCCTAACCCTAACCCTAAAACCGAATACTAAACCTGAACATAAACCTAAACCAAACCATAACCCTAACACTAACCCTAACCCTAACTCTAATCCAAACCCAAACACTAACCCTATACCTAACCCTAAACCAAACCCAAACCCTAACTCTGAACTTAACACTAACCCTAAACCTAACGCAAACCCAAACCCTAACCCTAACCCTATCCTTAACAATAACCCAAACCCTAACACTAAATCTAACCAAACCCTAACCCTAACCCTAAACCAAACACAAAACCTAACACTAACCTTAACCCTAATCCTAACCCAAACCCAAACCCTAACCCTAACCCTATCCCTAAACCAAACCCTAACCATAACGAGAATCCAAACCATAACACTATCCCTAAACCTAACCCTAACTCTAAACCTAACCCTAACCCAAATGCACACCCTAACCCTAACCCTAACCCTAACCCACCCAAACCCTGACAATAACCCTAACACTAACCTAAACCCTAACCCTAAACCTAACCCAAACCCTAACTCAAACCCTAACCCTAAACCAAACCCAAAACCTAACCGTAACCCTAACCCTAACCCTAACCCTAACAAAAACACTAACCCTAACCCTAACCCTAACCCTAACCCAAACATTAACCCTAAACCTAACCCGAAACCAAACCCTAACCCTAAACCTAACCCTTACCCAAACCCTAACCCTATCCCACACCCAAACACTAACCCTAAGACTAATCCTAACCCTAACCCTAACCCTAACCCTAACCGAACACATAAACCTAACCCTATCCCTAAACACAACCCTAACCCAAACCTTAACCCTAAACCTGAACCTAACATAAGCCTAACCCTAAGCCTAACCCTAAACCCGAACACTAAACCTGAACATAAACCTAATCCAAACCCCAACCCTAACACTAACCCTAACCCTAACTCTAATCCAAACAGACACCCTATACCTATACCTAACCTACAACCCTATACCTAACCATAAACCAAACCCAAAGCCTAACACTCAACTTAACACTAACCGTAACCCTAACACAAACCCAAACCGTAACCCGAAACCTAAGCCTAACAATAACCCAAACCCTAACCCTAACCCTAACCCAAACCCTTACCCTAACCCTATCCCAAAATCAAACACTAAACCTAACTCTAATCCTAACCGAAACCCAAACCCTAAGCCTAATCCTAATCCTAACCCAAAACCTAACCATAACCAGAATCCAAACTATAACAGTATCCCTAAACCTAACCCTAACCCTAAACCTAACCCTAAGCCAAACGCACACCCTAAACCTAACTCTAACCCTAACCCTAACCCTACCACAAACCCTAACCCTAACCCTAACCCTAACCCGAACCCTAACCCTAACCCACACACTAACCCTAACCCAAACCCTAACTCTAACCCTAACCCTAACCCAAACCCAAACCCTAACCCTAACCCTAACCCTAACACAAACCCTAACCCTAACCCTAACCCAAAACCAAACCCTAACCCACACCCTAACCCTAACCTTAACCCAAAACCAAACCCTAACCCTAACCCTCAACCTAACCCTAATCCAAAACCACACCCTAAACCTAAACCTAACCCTAAACATAACCAGAACACAACCCATAACTCTATCCCTAAACCTAACCCTAACCCTAAACCTAACCCTAACCCAAACGCACACCCTAACCCAAACCCTAACCCTAACCTTAAACTAAACTTAATCCTAACCCAAACGCTAATCCTAACCAAAACCCTAATCCTAAACCTAACCTTAACCCAAATCCTAAACTTATCGCAAACCCTCACCCTAAACCTAACCTAAACCCTAACCCTAACCCTAACACTAACCCTAACCCAAACCCAAACCCTAATCCTAACACTAACCCTAACCCTAACCCTAACCCTAACACTCACCCTAACCCAAACGGAAACCCTAAACCTAACCCTAAACCTAACTCACACCATAACCCTAACCCTAACCCTAATCCTAATCCTAACCCTAACCCTAACCCAAACCATAACCCTAATCCTAATCGTATCCCTAACCCTAAACCTAACCCTACCCCAAACACTAACCCTAACCCTAACCGTAAACCTAACCCTAACCCTAATTCTAACCCTAACCATAACCCTAACCATAACCATAACCCATACCCTAATCCGAGTGTAGCCTTGAACTGATAATCCTCCTGCCTCACCCCCAAGAGTTGAGTGTTATTTTTTTAAGAGCAAAGATTGGATTCAGCAACAATGAAAATGAAAATATTTTCCCTCATAGAAAACGATGTCCAAAGTAGTTTTCTGATTCAAATGTAGCTTATAGTACTTAAAAATCCAATATCAATAATATGGTAATTTCTAGAAAGAATGAGGTTGGTTATTTAGGTAACCACGTGCAATCCTGGCAAGAGCTGCAGGACTGGGAAGCAACCTTGGCATGACTTGACCAGGGGAGGAGCACCTGCTCTGAAGCTATGATAGACAGGCAGAGCTTTGCAAGTGAGTGCTGAGTGCTATTGGACAGTGTCCTGTCATTGGTGTCTGATGTGGGCAGGAGTGCTGAGGTCACAGAATTTGGACTAAGATTCTCGAACTCCAAGAGGCAGTGACGTGGCAAAGCATTGTTTGGGGTATTGCTAGGTGACAAAGCCCTCTCAGATGAGTTGCTGAAACACAGAGGTTTCCTGGTGGTATGCTCTAGTGTTTGGGTGACCAGTTTGGAGAGATTTAGTTGACTTTAGGTCAAAGTTCTAGTGTTTGACAAAAAGAAGCAGCCAGGAGAAGATGGGAGGAGGAGGGGAGAAGGTGGTGTGGCCTGCTGGCCCTGCCTAGGTTCTCCATATACAGGACCTCTACGACAAAGCCTACCTCTACTAACCTAACCCTAACCCTAACCCTTACCCTAAACTTAACCCTAAACCTAACCTAACACTAACCCTATACCTAACCCTAACCCTAACCCAAACATTAAACCTAAACCTAACCCTAACCCAAACCCTAAGCCTGAACCCAACCATAAACCTAACCCTAACCCTAAACCTAACCCTAACCCTAACCCAAACATTAACCTCAAACCTAAACCTAATCCTAGAAAAAACCCTAACCCTAAACCTAACCCTAACACAAACCCAAACCCTAACCCAGCCCTAAACCTAACCCAAACTCTAACTGTAACCCTAACCCTAACCCTAACACTAAACGTAACACTAAACCAAACCCAAACCCTATACCTAACCCTAACGATAACCCAAACATTAACCCTAAACCTAACCCTAACCCAAGCCCTAACCCTAAACCTAACCCTAACCCAAATCCTAACCCTAAACCAGACCCAAACCCTAACCTAACCCTAACCCTAACAGTAACCCAAACCCTAACCCTAACCCTAACTCAAACCCTAACCCTAACCCTAACCCATACCCCAACCCAAACCCAAAACCTAACCGTAACCCTCAACCAAACCATGAACCTAATTGTAACACTAACCCTAACCCAAACCCTGACCGTAACCCTAACCCTAACCCTAACAATAACCCTAACCCTAACCCTAACCCTAACCCTAACCCAAATATTAACACTAAACCTAACCCTAACCTAAACCCTAACCCTAAACCTAACACTAACCCAAACCCTAACCATAACCATAATCCTAACCCTAACCCAAACCCTAACCCTAAAGCTAACCGAAACATTAACCCTAAACCTAACCCTAACCCAAACCCTAACCATAAACCTAACCCTAGCCCAAACCCTAACCCTAAAACTAACCCTAACACAAACCCTAACCCTATCCCACACCCAAACACTAACCCTAAGCCTAATCCTAACCCTAAAACTAACCCTAACCCTAACAGACCCATAAACATAACCCTATCCCTAAACACAACACTAACCCAAAACTTAATCCTAAACCTGACCCTAACCCTAACCCTAAAACCGAATACTAAACCTGAATATAAACCTAAACCAAACCATAACCCTAACACTAACCCTAACACTAACTCTAATCCAAACCCAAACACTAACCCTATACATAACCCTAAACCAAACTCAAACCCTAACACTGAACTTAACACTAACCCTAACCCTAACGCAAACCCAAACCCTAACCCTAACCCTATCCTTAACAATAACCCAAACCCTAACAGTAAATCTAACCCAAACCATAACCGTAACCCTAACCCTAAACGAAACACAAACCCTAACCCTAACCTTAACCCTAATCGTAACCCAAACCCAAACCCTAACTCTAAACCTAACCCTAAACCAAACGCTAACCATAACGAGAATCCAAACCATAACACTATCCCTAAACCTAACCCTAATCCTAAACCTAACCCTAACCCAAATGCACACCCTAACCCTAACCCTAACCCTAACCCACCCAAACCCTGACAATAACCCTAACCCTAACCTAAACCCTAACCCTAACCCTAACCCAAACTCTAACTCTAACCCTAACCCTAAACCAAACCCAAACCCTAACCTAACCCTAACCCTAACAGTAACCCAAACCCTAACCCTAACCCTAACTCAAACCCTAACCCTAACCCTAACCCATACCCCAACCCAAACCCAAAACCTAACACTAACCCTAACCCAAACCAAGACCCTAACCATAGCCCTAACCCTAACCCTAACACAAACCCTAACCCGAACCTAACCCTAACCCTAACCCTAACCGTAACCCTAACCCTAACCATAACCCAAACCCAAACCCTAAACCTAACCCTAACACTAACCCTAATCCTAACACTCACCCTAACCCAAACGGAAACCCTAAACCTAACCCTAACCCTAACTAAAACCCTAACCCTAACCCTAACCCTAATTCTAACCCTAACCCTAAACCTAACCCTAACCCAAACTCTAACCGTAACCGTAACCCTAACCCTAACACTAACCCTAATCCAAACCCAAATCCTAACCCTAACCCTAACCCTAACCCTAACCCTAACCCAAACATTAACCCTAAACCTAACCCTAACCCAAACCCTAACCCTAAACCTAACCCTGACCCAAACCCTAACCCTATCCCAAACCCAAACACTAACCCTAAGCCTAATCCTAACCCTAACCCTAAACCTAACCCTAACCGAACCCATAAACCTAATCCTATCCCAAAACACAACCCTAACCCAAACCTTAACCCTATACCTGAACCTAATATAACCCTAACCCTAACCCTAACCCTAAACCCGAACACTAAAGCTGAACATAAACCTAACCCAAACCCTAACCCTAACACTAACCCTAACCCTAACTCTAATCCAAACAGACACCCTAACCCTATCCCTAACCATAAACCAAACCCAAAGCCTAACACTGAACTTAACACTAACCCTAACCCTAACCCAAACCCAAACCGTAACCCTAAACCTAAGCCTAACAATAACCCAAACCCTAACCCTAAACCTAACCCAAAACCTAACCCTAACCCTAACCCTAACCCAAACCCAAACACTAAACCTAACCCTAATCCTAACCCAAACCCAAACCGTAAGCCTAATCCTAACCCTAACCCAAACCCTAACATTAACCAGAATCCAAACTATAACACTATCCCTAAACCTAACCCTAACCCTAAACCTAACCTAAAGCCAAACGCACACCCTAACCCTAACCCTAACCCAAACCCTAACACTAACCCAAACCCTAACCCAAACCCTAACTCTAACCCTAACCCTAACACAAACCCAAACCCTAACCCTAACCCTAACCCTAACCTAAACCCTAACCCTAACCCTAACCCAAAACCAAACCCTAACCCTAACCCTAACCCTAATCCTAACGCAAACCAAACCCTAACATTAACCCTAACCCTAAACCTAACCCTAATCCAAACCCAAACCCTAACCCTAAACCTAACCCTAACCCAAACCCTAACTATAACCAGAACACAAACCATAACTGTATCCTTAAACCTAACCCTAACCCTAACCCAAACGCACACCCTAACCCTAACCCTAAACCTAACCCTAACACAAACCCTAATCCTAACCTTAAACTAAACTTAACCCTAAACCAAACGCTAACCCTAACCATAACCCTAATCCTAAACCTTACCTTAACCCAAATCCTAAACTTATCGCAAACCCTCACCCTAAACCTAACCTAAACCCTAACCCTAACACTAACACTAACCCTAACACAAACCCAAACCCTAATCCTAACACTAACCCTAACCCTAACCCTAACCCTAACACACACCCTAACCCAAAGGGAAACCCTAACCTAACCCTAACTCACACCATAACCCTAACCCTAACCCTAACCCTAACTCTAATCCAAACCCAAACACTAACCCTATACCTAACCCTAAACCAAACCCAAACCCTAACACTGAACTTAACACTAACTCTAACCCTAACGCAAACCCAAACCCTAACCCTAACCCTATCCTTAACAATAACCCAAACCCTAACACTAAATCTAACCCAAACCATAACCCTAACCCTAACCCTAAACCAAACACAAACCCTAACCCTAACCTTAACCCAAATCCTAACCCAAAGCCAAACCCTAACCCTAAACCTAACCCTAAACCAAACCGTAACCATAACGAGAATCCAAACCATAACACTATCCCTAAACCTAACCCTAACCCTAAACCTAACCCTAACCCAAATGCACACCCTAACCCTAACCCTAACCCTAACCCACCCAAACCCTAACTCTAATCCAAACCCAAACACTAACCCTATACCTAACCCTAAACCAAACCCAAACCCTAACACTGAACTTAACACTAACCCTAACCCTATCACAAACCCAAACCCTAACCCTAACCCTATCCTTAACAATAACCCAAACCCTAACACTAAATCTAACCCAAACCATAACCCTAACCCTAACCCTAAACCAAACACAAACCCTAACCCTAACCTTAACCCTAATCCTAACCCAAACCCAAACCCTAACCCTAAACCTAACCCTAAACCAAACCCTAACCATAACGAGAATCCAAACCATAACACTATCCCTAAACCTAACCCTAACCCTAAACCTAACCCTAAGCCAAATGCACACCCTAACCCTAACCCTAACCCTAACCCACCCAAACCCTGACAATAACCCTAACCCTAACCCTAACCCAAACCCTAACTCTAACCCTAACCCTAAACCAAACCCAAACCCTAACCTAACCCTAACCCTAACCCTAACCCTAACCCTAACCCTAACCCAAAACCTAACACTAACCCAAACCCTAACCCAAACCCTGACTCTAAACCTAACCATAACCCAAACCCAAAACCTAACCCTAACCCTAACCCTAACCCAAACCCTCACCCTAACCCTAACCCTAACCCAAACCCAAACACTAAACATAACCCTAATCCTAAGCCAAACCCAAACCCTAAACCTAACCCTAATCCTAACGCTAAAACCGAACACTAAACCTGAATATAAACCTAACCCTAACACCAACCCTAACCCTAACCCTAAACCCAAACCCTAAACCTAACCCTAACCCTAACCCAAAACCTAACCATAACCCTAAACATAACCCAAACCCTAAACCTAACCCTAACCCAAAACCAAACCCTAACCCTTACCCTAACCCTAATCCTAACGCAAACCAAACCCTAACACTAACCCTAACCCTAAAATTAACCCTAATCCAAACCCAAACCCTAACCCTAATCCTAACCGTAACCCAAACCCTAACCATAACCAGAACACAAACCATAACTCTATCCCTAAATCTAACCCTAACCCTAAACCTAACCCTAACCCAAACGCACACCCTAACCCTAACCCTAACCCTAACACTAACCCAAACCCTCACCCTAACCTTAAACTAAACTTAACCCTAACCCAAATGCTAACCCTAACCCTAACCCTAACCTAATCCTAAACCTAACCTTAACCCAAATCCTAAACTTATCGAAAACCCTCACCCTAAACCTAACCTAAACCCTAACCCTAAACCTAACACTCACCTTAACCCAAACGGAAAACCTAAACCTAACCCTAACCCTAACGCTAACCCTAATCCTAACCCTAACCCTAACCCTAACCCTAACCCTAATCCTAACCCTAACCCTAACCCAAACCCTAACCCTAAACCTAACCCTAGCTCAAACCCTAACCCTAAACCTAACCCTAACACAAACCCTAACCCTATCCCAAACCCAAACACTAACCCTAAGCCTAATCCTAACCCTAAACCTAACCCTAACCCTAACCCTAACCCTAACCCTAACCCTAACCCTAACCCTAACACAAACCCTAACCCCAACCCCAAACCTAACCCTAACCCTAAGCCAAACCCTAACACTAACCCTAACCCTAACCCAAACCCTAACCCTAAACCTAACCCTAACCCAAACCCAAATCCTTACCCTAACCCTAACCCTAACCCAAACCCAAACACTAAACATAACCCTAATCCTAAGCCAAACCCAAACCGTAAACCTAACCCTAACCCTAACCCTAAAACCGAACACTAAACCTGAACATAAACCTAACCCTAACACTAACCCTAACCCTAACCCTAACCCTAATCCTAACCCTAACCCTAACCCAAACCATAACCCTAACCCTAACCCTAAACCAAACACAAACCCTAACCCTAACCTTAACCCAAATCCTAACCCAAAGCCAAACCCTAACCCTAAACCTAACCCTAAACCAAACCCTAACCATAACGAGAATCCAAACCATAACACTATCCCTAAACCTAACCCTAACCCTAACCCTAACCCTAACCCACCCAAACCCTAACTCTAATCCAAACCCAAACACTAACCCTATACCTAACCCTAAACCAAACCCAAACCCTAACACTGAACTTAACACTAACCCTAACCCTATCGCAAACCCAAACCCTAACCCTAACCCTATCCTTAACAATAACCCAAACCCTAACACTAAATCTAACCCAAACCATAACCCTAACCCTAACCCTAAACCAAACACAAACCCTAACCCTAACCTTAACCCTAATCCTAACCCAAACCCAAACCTTAACCCTAAACCTAACCCTAAACCAAACCCTAACCATAACGAGAATCCATACCATAACACTATCCCTAAACCTAACCCTAACCCTAAACCTAACCCTAAGCCAAATGCACACCCTAACCCTAACCCTAACCCTAACCCACCCAAACCCTGACAATAACCCTAACCCTAACCCTAACCCAAACCCTAACTCTAACCCTTACCCTAAACCAAACCCAAACCCTAACCTAACCCTAACCCTAACCCTAACCCTAACCCTAACCCAAACCCTAACACTAACCCAAACCCTAACCCAAACCCTGACTCTAAACCTAACCATAACCCAAACCCAAAACCTAACCCTAACCCTAACCCTAACCCAAACCCTCACCCTAACCCTAACCCTAACCCAAACCCAAACACTAAACATAACCCTAATCCTAAGCCAAACCCAAACCCTAAACCTAACCCTAACCCTAACGCTAAAACCGAACACTAAACCTGAATATAAACCTAACCCTAACACCAACCCTAACCCTAACCCTAAACCCAAACCCTAAACCTAACCCTAACCCTAACCCAAAACCTAACCATAACCCTAAACATAACCCAAACCCTAAACCTAACCCTAACCCAAAACCAAACCCTAACCCTTACCCTAACCCTAATCCTAACGCAAACCAAACCCTAACACTAACCCTAACCCTAAAATTAACCCTAATCCAAACCCAAACCCTAACCCTAATCCTAACCGTAACCCAAACCCTAACCATAACCAGAACACAAACCATAACTCTATCCCTAAATCTAACCCTAACCCTAAACCTAACCCTAACCCAAACGCACACCCTAACCCTAACACTAACCCAAACCCTCACCCTAACCTTAAACTAAACTTAACCCTAACCCAAATGCTAACCCTAACCCTAACCCTAACCTAATCCTAAACCTAACCTTAACCCAAATCCTAAACTTATCGAAAACCCTCACCCTAAACCTAACCTAAACCCTAACCCTAAACCTAACACTCACCCTAACCCAAACGGAAAACCTAAAACTAACCCTAACCCTAACGCTAACCCTAATCCTAACCCTAACCCTAAACCGAACCCCAACCCTAATCCTACCCCTAACCCCCACCCAAACCATAACCCTAATCCTAATCGTACCCCTAACCCCAAACCTAACCCTAACCCAAACACTAACCCTAACACTAACCCTAAACCTAACCCTAACCCTAATTCTAACCCTAACCCTAACCATAACCATAACCATAACCCATAACCTAATGCGAGAGTAGCCTTGAACTGTAATGCTCCTGCCTCACCCCCAAGAGTTGAGTTGTAATTTTTTAAGAGCAAATATTGGATTCAGCAACAATGAAAAAGGAAAATATTTTCCCTCATACAAAACGATGTCCAAAGTAGTTTTCTGATTCAAATGTAGCTTATACTACTTAAGAATCCAATATCAATAATATGGTAATTTCTAGAAAGAATGAGGTTGGTTATTTATGTAATCACGTGCAATCCTGGCAAGAGCTGCAGGACTGGGAAGCAACCTTGGCATGACTTGACCAGGGGAGGCGCACCTGCTCGGAAACTATGATAGACAGGCAGAGCTCTGCAAGTGAGTGCTGAGTGCTATTGGTCAGTCTCGTGTCATTGGTGTCTGATGTGGGCAGGAGTGCTGAGGTCACAGAATCTTGGAATAAGATTCTGGAACTCCAAGAGGCAGTGACCAGGCAAACATTGTTTAGGGTGTTGTTGGTGACAAAGCCCTCTCACATAAGTTGCTGAAACACAGAGGTTTCTCGGTGGTAGGCTCTTGTGTTTGGGTGAACAGTTTGGAGAGATTTAGTTGACTTTAGGTCAAAAATCTAGTGTTTGACAAAAAGAAGCAGCCAGGAGAAGTGGGAGGAGGAGGGGAGAAGGTGGTGTGGCCTGCAGGCCATGCCCAGGCCCTCCTCATACAGGACCTCTCCTACTAACCCTAATTGCCTACCTCTACTAACCCTAACGCTAACCCTAACCCTAACCCTAACCCTAATCCTAAACATAACCTAACACTAACCCTACACCTAACCCTAACCCTAACCCAAATATTAAACCTAAACCTACCCCTAACCCTAACCCTAAGACTAAACCTAACCATAACCCAAACATTAACCCTAAACCTAACCCTAACCCTAGCCCAAACCCTAACCCTAAACGTAACACTAACACAAACCCTAACCCTAACCCTAAACCAAACCCAAACCCTAACCCTAACCCTAACCCTAACCCTAACCCAAATATTAACACTAAACCTAACCCTAATCTAAACCCTAACCCTAAACCTAACACTAAACCAATCCCTAACCATAACCATAATCCTAACCCTAACCCAAACCCTAACCCTAAAGCTAACCCTAGCCCAAGCCCTAACCCTAAACCTAACCCTAACACAAACCCTAACCCTATCCCAAACCCAAACACTAAGCCTAAGCCTAATGCTAACCCTAACCCTAACCCTAACCCTAACGGAACCCATAAACATAACCCTATCCCTAAACAAAACCCTAACCCAAAACTTGACCCTAAACCTGACCCTAACCCTAACCCTAAAACCGAATACTAAACCTGAACATAAACCTAAACCAAACCATAACCCTAACACTAACCCTAACCCTAACTCTAATCCAAACCCAAACACTAACCCTATACCTAACCCTAAACCAAACCCAAACCCTAACACTGAACTTAACACTAAGCCTAAACCTAACGCAAACCCAAACCCTAACCCTAACTCTATCCTTAACAATAACCCAAACCCTAACACTAAATCTAACCAAACCCTAACCCTAACCCTAAACCAAACACAAAACCTAACACTAACCTTAACCCTAATCCTAACCCAAACCCAAACCCTAACCCTAACCCTGTCCCTAAACCAAAGCCTAACCATAACGAGAAGCCAAACCATAACACTATGCCTAAGCCTAACCCTAACTCTAAACCTAACCCTAACCCAAATGCACACCCTAACCCTAACCCTAACCCTAACCCACCCAAACCCTGACAATAACCCTAACACTAACCTAAACCCTAACCCTAAACCTAACCCAAACCCTAACTCTAACCCTAACCCTAAACCAAACCCAAAACCTAACCGTAACCCTAACCCTAACCCTAACCCTAACAAAAACACTAACCCTAACCCTAACCCTAACCCTAACCCAAACATTAACCCTAAACCTAATCCGAACCCAAACCCTAACCCTAAACCTAACCCTTACCCAAACCCTAACCCTATCCCAAAACCAAACACTAACCCTAAGACTAATCCTAACCCTAACCCTAACCCTAACCCTAACCGAACCCATAAACCTAACCCTATCCCTAAACACAACCCTAACCCAAACCTTAACCCTAAACCTGAACCTAACATAAGCCTAACCCTAACCCTAACCCTAAACCCGAACACTAAACCTGAACATAAACCTAATCCAACCCCTAACCCTAACACTAACCCTCACCCTAACTCTAATCCAAACAGACACCCTATACCTATACCTAACCTACAACCCTATACCTAAACATAAACCAAACCCAAAGCCTAACACTCAACTTAACACTAACCCTAACCCTAACACAAACCCAAACCGTAACCCTAAACCTAAGCCTAACAATAACCCAAACCCTAACCCTAACCCTAACACAAACCCTTACCCTAACCCTAACCCTAACCCAAAATCAAACACTAAACCTAAATCTAATCCTAACCCAAACCCAAACCCTAAGCCTAATCCTAATCCTAACCCAAAACCTAACCATAACCAGAATCCAAACTATAACAGTATCCCTAAACCTAACCCTCACCCTACACCTAACCCTAAGCCAAACGCACACCCTAAACCTAACTCTAACCCTAACCCTAACCCTACCACAAACCCTAACCCTAACCCTAACCCTAACCCTAACCCTAACCCAAACCCTAACCCTAACCCAAACCCTAACTCTAACCCTAACCCTAACCCAAACCCAAACCCTAACCCTAACCCTAACCCTAACACAAACCCTAACCCTAACCCTAACCCAAAACCAAACCCTAACCCAAACCCTAACCCTAACCCTAACCCAAAACCAAACCCTAACCCTAACCCTAAACCTAACCCTAATCCAAACCCAAACCCTAACCCTAAACCTAACCCTAACCACAACCAGAACACAAACCATAACTCTATCCCTAAACCTAACCCTAACCCTAAACCTAACCCTAACCCAAACGCACACCCTAACCCAAAACCTAACCCTAACCTTAAACTAAACTTAATCCTAACCCAAACGCTAATCCTAACCAAAACCCTAATCCTAAACCTAACCTTAACCCAAATCCTAAACTTATCGCAAACCCTCACCCTAAACCTAACCTAAACCCTAACCCTAACCCTAACACTAACCCTAACCCAAACCCAAACCCTAATCCTAACACTAACCCTAACCGTAACCCTAACCCTAACCCTAACACTCACCCTAACCCAAACGGAAACCCTAAACCTAACCCTAAACCTAACTCACACCATAACCCTAACCCTAACCCTAATCCTAATCCTAACCCTAACCCTAACCCAAACCATAACCCTAATCCTAATCGTATCCCTAACCCTAAACCTAACCCTACCCCAAACACTAACTCTAACCCTAACCGTAAACCTAACCCTAACCCTAATTCTAACCCTAACCATAACCCTAACCATAACCATAACCCATACCCTAATCCGAGTGTAGCCTTGAACTGATAATCCTCCTGCCTCACCCCCAAGAGTTGAGTGTTATTTCTTTAAGAGCAAACATTGGATTCAGCAACAATGAAAATGAAAATATTTTCCCTCATAGAAAACGATGTCCAAAGTAGTTTTCTGATTCAAATGTAGCTTATAGTACTTAAGAATCCAATATCAATAACATGGTAATTTCTAGAAAGAATGAGGTTGGTTATTTAGGTAACCACGTGCAATCCTGGCAAGAGCTGCAGGACTGGGAAGCAACCTTGGCATGACATGACCAGGGGAGGAGCACCTGCTCTGAAGCTATGATAGACAGGCAGAGCTTTGCAAGTGAGTGCTGAGTGCTATTGGACAGTGTCCTGTCATTGGTGTCTGATGTGGGCAGGAGTGCTGAGGTCACAGAATCTTGGACTAAGATTCTGGAACTCCAAGAGGCAGTGACGTGGCAAAGCATTGTTTAGGGTATTGCTAGGTGACAAAGCCCTCTCAGATGAGTTGCTGAAACACAGAGGTTTCCTGGTGGTATGCTCTAGTGTTTGGGTGACCAGTTTGGAGAGATTTAGTTGACTTTAGGTCAAAGTTCTAGTGTTTGACAAAAAGAAACAGCCAGGAGAAGATGGGAGGAGGAGGGGAGAAGGTGGTGTGGCCTGCTGGCCCTGCCTATGTTCTCCATATACAGGACCTCTACGACAAAGCCTACCTCTACTAACCTAACCCTAACCCTAACCCTTACCCTAAACTTAACCCTAAACCTAACCTAACACTAACCCTATACCTAACCCTAACCCTAACCCAAACATTAAACCTAAACCTAACCCTAAACCAAACCCTAAGCCTGAACCCAACCATAAACCTAACCCTAACCCTAAACCTAACCCTAACCCTAACCCAAACATTAACCCCAAACCTAAACCTAATCCTAGCAAAAACCCTAACCCTAAACCTAACCCTAACACAAACCCAAACCCTAACCCAGCCCTAAACCTAACCCAAACTCTAACTGTAACCCTAACCCTAACCCTAACACTAAACGTAGCACTAAACCAAACCCAAACCCTATACCTAACCCTAACGATTACCCAAACATTAACCCTAAACCTAACCCTAACCCAAACCCTAACCCTAAACCTAACCCTAACCCAAACCCTAACCATAAACCAAACCCAAACCCTAACCTAACCCTAACCCTAACAGTAACCCAAACCCTAACTCAAACCCTAACCCTAACCCTAACCCATACCCCAACCCAAACCCAAAACCTAACCGTAACCCTCAACCAAACCATGAACCTAATTGTAACACTAACACTAACCCAAACCCTGACCGTAACCCTAACCCTAACCCCAACAATACCCCTAACCCTAACCCTAACCCTAACCCTAACCCTAACCCTAACCCAAATATTAACACTAAACCTAACCCTAACCTAAACCCTAACCCTAAACCTAACACTAACCCAAACCCTAACCATAACCATAATCCTAACCCTAACCCAAACCCTAACCCTAAAGCTAACCGAAACATTAACCCTAAACCTAACCCTAACCAAACCCTAACCCTAAACCTAACCCTAGCCCAAACCCTAACCCTAAAACTAACCCTAACACAAACCCTAACCCTATCCCAAACCCAAACACTAACCCTAAGCCTAATCCTAACCCTAAACCTAACCCTAACCCTAACAGACCCATAAACATAACCCTATCCCTAAACACAACACTAACCCAAAACTTAATCCTAAACCTGACCCTAACCATAACCCTAAAACAAAATACTAAACCTGAATATAAACCTAAACCAAACCATAACCCTAACACTAACCCTAACACTTACTCTAATCCAAACCCAAACACTAACCCTATACCAAACCCTAAACCAAACCCAAACCCTAACACTGAACTTAACACTAACCCTAACCCTAACGCAAACCCAAACCCTAACCCTAACCCTATCCTTAACAATAACCCAAACCCTAACACTAAATCTAACCCAAACCATAACCGTAACCCTAACCCTAAACCAAACACAAACCCTAACCCTAACCTTAACCCTAATCGTAACCCAAACCCAAACCCTAACTCTAAACCTAACCCTAAACCAAACGCTAACCATAACGAGAATCCAAACCATAACACTATCCCTAAACCTAACCCTAATCCTAAACCTAACCCTAACCCAAATGCACACCCTAACCCTAACCCTAACCCTAACCCACCCAAACCCTGACAATAACCCTAACCCTAACCTAAACCCTAACCCTAACCCTAACCCAAACTCTAACTCTAACCCTAACCCTAAACCAAACCCAAACCCTAACCTAACCCTAACCCTAACAGTAACCCAAACCCTAACCCTAACCCTAACTCAAACCCTAACCCTAACCCTAACCCATACCCCAACCCAAACCCAAAACCTAACACTAACCCTAACCCAAACCAAGACCCTAACCCTAGCCCTAACCCTAACCCTAACACAAACCCTAACCCGAACCTAACCCTAACCCTAACCCTAACCGTAACCCTAACCCTAACCATAACCCAAACCCAAACCCTAAACCTAACCCTAACACTAACCCTAATCCTAACACTCTCCCTAACCCAAACGGAAACCCTAAACCTAACCCTAACCCTAACTAAAACCCTAACCCTAACCCTAACCCTAATTCTAACCCTAACCCTAAACCTAACCCTAACCCAAACTCTAACCGTAACCGTAACCCTAACCCTAACACTAACCCTAATCCAAACCCAAATCCTAACCCTAACCCTAACCCTAACCCTAACCCTAACCCAAACATTAACCCTAAACCTAACCCTAACCCAAACCCTAACCCTAAACCTAACCCTGACCCAAACCCTAACCCTATCCCAAACCCAAACACTAACCCTAAGCCTAATCCTAACCCTAACCCTAAACCTAACCCTAACCGAACCCATAAACCTAATCCTATCCCAAAACACAACCCTAACCCAAACCTTAACCCTATACCTGAACCTAACATAACCCTAACCCTAACCCTAACCCTAAACCCGAACACTAAAGCTGAACATAAACCTAACCCAAACCCTAACCCTAACACTAACCCTAACCCTAACTCTAATCCAAACAGACACCCTAACCCTATCCCTAACCATAAACCAAACCCAAAGCCTAACACTGAACTTAACACTAACCCTAACCCTAACCCAAACCCAAACCGTAACCCTAAACCTAAGCCTAACAATAACCCAAACCCTAACCCTAAACCTAACCCAAAACCTAACCCTAACCCTAACCCTAACCCAAACCCAAACACTAAACCTAACCCTAATCCTAACCCAAACCCAAACCGTAAGCCTAATCCTAACCCTAGCCCAACCCCTAACATTGACCAGAGTCCAAACTATACCACTTTCCCTAAACCTAACCCTAACCCTAAACCTAACCTAAAGCCAAACGCACACCCTAACCCTAACCCTAACCCTAACCCTAACACAAACCCTAACCCTAATCCTAACCCTAACCCTAACCCTAACCCAAACCCTAACACTAACCCAAACCCTAACCCCAAGCCTAACTCTAACCCCAATCCTAACACTAACCCAAACCCTAACCCTAACCCTAACCCTAACCTAAACCCTAACCCTAACCCTAACCCAAAACCAAACCCTAACCCTAACCCTAACCCTAATCCTAACGCAAACCAAACCCTAACATTAACCCTAACCCTAAACCTAACCCTAATCCAAACCCAAACCCTAACCCTAAACCTAACCCTAACCCAAACCCTAACTATAACCAGAACACAAACCATAACTCTATCCCTAAACCTAACCCTAACCCTAACCCAAACGCACACCCTAACCCTAACCCTAAACCTAACCCTAACCCAAACCCTAATCCTAACCTTAAACTAAACTTAACCCTAACCCAAACGCTAACCCTAACCAAAACCCTAATCCTAAACCTAATCTTAACCCAAATCCTAAACTTATCGCAAACCCTCACCCTAAACCTAACCTAAACCCTAACCCTAACACTAACACTAACCCTAACACAAACCCAAACCCTAATCCTAACACTAACCCTAACCCTAACCCTAACCCTAACACACACCCTAACCCAAAGGGAAACCCTAACCTAACCCTAACTCACACCATAACCCTAACCCTAACCCTACCCTAACCCTAACTCTAATCCAAACCCAAACACTAACCCTATACCTAACCCTAAACCAAACCAAAACCCTAACACTAAACTTAACACTAACTCTAACCCTAACGCAAACCCAAACCCTAACCCTAACCCTATCCTTAACAATAACCCAAACCCTAACACTAAATCTAACCCAAACCATAACCCTAACCCTAACCCTAAACCAAACACAAACCCTATCCCTAACCTTAACCCAAATCCTAACCCAAAGCCAAACCCTAACCCTAAAGCTAACCCTAAACCAAACCCTAACCATAACGAGAATCCAAACCATAACACTATCCCTAAACCTAACCCTAACCCTAAACCTAACCCTAACCCAAATGCACACCCTAACCCTAACCCTAACCCTAACCCACCCAAACCCTAACTCTAATCCAACCCCAAACACTAACCCTATACCTAACCCTAAACCAAACCCAAACCCTAACACTGAACTTAACACTAACCCTACCCCTATCGCAAACACAAACCCTAACCCTAACCCTATCCTTAACAATAACCCAAACCCTAACACTAAATCTAACCCAAACCATAACCCTAACCCTAACCCTAAACCAAACACAAACCCTAACCCTAACCTTAACCCTAATCCTAACCCAAACCCAAACCCTAACCCTAAACCTAACCCTAAACCAAACCCTAACCATAACGAGAATCCAAACCATAACACTATCCCTAAACCTAACCCTAACCCTAAACCTAACCCTAAGCCAAATGCACACCCTAACCCTAACCCTAACCCTAACCCACCCAAACGCTGACAGTAACCCTAACCCTAACCCTAACCCATACGCTCACGCTAACCCTAACCCTTAACCAAACCCAAACCCTAACCTATCCCTAACCCTAACCCTAACCCTAACCCTAACCCTAACCCTAACCCAAACCCTAACACTAACCCAAACCCTAACCCAAACCCTGACTCTAAACCTAACCATAACCCAAACCCAAAACCTAACCCTAACCCTAACCCTAACCCAAACCCTCACCCTAACCCTAACCCTAACCCAAACCCAAACACTAAACATAACCCTAATCCTAAGCCAAACCCAAACCCTAAACCTAACCCTAACCCTAACGCTAAAACCGAACACTAAAGCTGAATATAAACCTAACCCTAACACCAACCCTAACCCTAACCCTAAACCCAAACCCTAAACCTAACCCTAACCCTAACCCAAAACCTAACCATAACCCTAAACATAACCCAAACCCTAAACCTAACCCTAACCCAAAACCAAACCCTAACCCTTACCCTAACCCTAATCCTAACGCAAACCAAACCCTAACACTAACCCTAACCCTAAAATTAACCCTAATCCAAACCCAAACCCTAACCCTAATCCTAACCGTAACCCAAACCCTAACCATAACCAGAACACAAACCATAACTCTATCCCTAAATCTAACCCTAACCCTAAACCTAACCCTAACCCAAACGCACACCCTAACCCTAACCCTAACCCTAACACTAACCCAAACCCTCACCCTAACCTTAAACTAAACTTAACCCTAACCCAAATGCTAACCCTAACCCTAACCCTAACCTAATCCTAAACCTAACCTTAACCCAAATCCTATACTTATCGAAAACCCTCACCCTAAACCTAACCTAAACCCTAACCCTAAACCTAACACTCACCCTAACCCAAACGGAAAACCTAAACCTAACCCTAACCCTAACCCTAACCCTAATCCTAACCCTAACCCTAACCCTAACCCTAACCCTAATCCTAACCCTAACCCTAACCCAAACCCTAACCCTAAACCTAACCCTAGCTCAAACCCTGACCCTAAACCTAACCCTAACACAAACCCTAACCCTATCCCAAACCCAAACACTAACCCTAAGCCTAATCCTAACCCTAAACCTAACCCTAACCCTAACCCTAACCCTAACCCTAACCCTAACCCTAACCCTAACCCTAACCCTAACCCTAACACAAACCCTAACCCTAACCCTAACCCTAACCCTAACCCTAACCCAAACCCTAACACTAACCCTAACCCTAACCCAAACCCTAACACTAAACCTAACCCTAACCCAAACCCAAATCCTTACCCTAACCCTAACCCTAACCCAAACCCAAACACTAAACATAACCCTAATCCTAAGCCAAACCCAAACCGTAAACCTAACCCTAACCCTAACCCTAAAACCGAACACTAAACCTGAACATAAACCTAACCCTAACACTAACCCTAACCCTAACCCTAACCCTAATCCTAACCCTAACCCTAACCCAAACCATAACCCTAACCCTAACCCTAAACCAAACACAAACCCTAACCCTAACCTTAACCCAAATCCTAACCCAAAGCCAAACCCTAACCCTAAACCTAACCCTAAACCAAACCCTAACCATAACGAGAATCCAAACCATAACACTATCCCTAAACCTAACCCTAACCCTAACCCTAACCCTAACCCTAACCCATCCAAACCCTAACTCTAATCCAAACCCAAACACTAACCCTATACCTAACCCTAAACCAAACCCAAACCCTAACACTGAACTTAACACTAACCCTAACCCTATCGCAAACCCAAACCCTAACCCTAACCCTATCCTTAACAATAACCCAAACCCTAACACTAAATCTAACCCAAACCATAACCCTACCCCTAACCCTAAACCAAACACAAACCCTAACCCTAACCTTAACCCTAATCCTAACCCAAACCCAAACCCTAACCCTAAACCTAACCCTAAACCAAACCCTAACCATAACGAGAATCCAAACCATAACACTATCCCTAAACCTAACCCTAACCCTAAACCTAACCCTAAGCCAAATGCACACCCTAACCCTAACCCTAACCCTAACCCACCCAAACCCTGACAATAACCCTAACCCTAACCCTAACCCAAACCCTAACTCTAACCCTAACCCTAAACCAAACCCAAACCCTAACCTAACCCTAACCCTAACCCTAACCCTAACCCTAACCCTAACCCAAACCCTAACACTAACCCAAACCCTAACCCAAACCCTGACTCTAAACCTAACCATAACCCAAACCCAAAACCTAACCCTAACCCTAACCCTAACCCAAACCCTCACCCTAACCCTAACCCTAACCCAAACCCAAACACTAAACATAACCCTAATCCTAAGCCAAACCCAAACCCTAAACCTAACCCTAACCCTAACGCTAAAACCGAACACTAAACCTGAATATAAACCTAACCCTAACACCAACCCTAACCCTAACCCTAAACCCAAACCCTAAACCTAACCCTAACCCTAACCCAAAACCTAACCATAACCCTAAACATAACCCAAACCCTAAACCTAACCCTAACCCAAAACCAAACCCTAACCCTTACCCTAACCCTAATCCTAACGCAAACCAAACCCTAACACTAACCCTAACCCTAAAATTAACCCTAATCCAAACCCAAACCCTAACCCTAATCCTAACCGTAACCCAAACCCTAACCATAACCAGAACACAAACCATAACTCTATCCCTAAATCTAACCCTAACCCTAAACCTAACCCTAACCCAAACGCACACCCTAACCCTAACCCTACCCCTAACACTAACCCAAACCCTCACCCTAACCTTAAACTAAACTTAACCCTAACCCAAATGCTAACCATAACCCTAACCCTAACCTAATCCTAAACCTAACCTTAACCCAAATCCTAAACTTATCGAAAACCCTCACCCTAAACCTAACCTAAACCCTAACCCTAAACCTAACACTCACCCTAACCCAAACGGAAAACCTAAACCTAACCCTAACCCTAACGCTAACACTAATCCTAACCCTAACCCTAACCCTAACCCTAACCCTAATCCTAACCCTAACCCTAACCCAAACCATAACCCTAATCCTAATCGTACCCCTAACCCCAAACCTAACCCTAACCCAAACACTAACCCTAACACTAACCCTAAACCTAACCCTAACCCTAATTCTAACCCTAACCCTAACCATAACCATAACCATAACCCATAACCTAATGCGAGAGTAGCCTTGAACTGTAATGCTCCTGCCTCACCCCCAAGAGTTGAGTTGTAATTTTTTAAGAGCAAATATTGGATTCAGCAACAATGAAAAAGGAAAATATTTTCCCTCATACAAAACGATGTCCAAAGTAGTTTTCTGATTCAAATGTAGCTTATACTACTTAAGAATCCAATATCAATAATATGGTAATTTCTAGAAAGAATGAGGTTGGTTATTTATGTAATCACGTGCAATCCTGGCAAGAGCTGCAGGACTGGGAAGCAACCTTGGCATGACTTGACCAGGGGAGGCGCACCTGCTCGGAAACTATGATAGACAGGCAGAGCTCTGCAAGTGAGTGCTGAGTGCTATTGGTCAGTCTCGTGTCATTGGTGTCTGATGTGGGCAGGAGTGCTGAGGTCACAGAATCTTGGACTAAGATTCTGGAACTCCAAGAGGCAGTGACCAGGCAAACATTGTTTAGGGTGTTGTTGGTGACAAAGCCCTCTCACATAAGTTGCTGAAACACAGAGGTTTCTCGATGGTAGGCTCTTGTGTTTGGGTGAACAGTTTGGAGAGATTTAGTTGACTTTAGGTCAAAAATCTAGTGTTTGAAAAAAGAAGCAGCCAGGAGAAGTGGGAGGAGGAGGGGAGAAGGTGGTGTGGCCTGCAGGCCATGCCCAGGCCCTCCTCATACAGGACCTCTCCTACTAACCCTAATTGCCTACCTCTACTAACCCTAACGCTAACCCTAACCCTAACCCTAACCCTAATCCTAAACATAACCTAACACTAACCCTACACCTAACCCTAACCCTAACCCAAATATTAAACCTAAACCTACCCCTAACCCTAACCCTAAGACTAAACCTAACCATAACCCAAACATTAACCCTAAACCTAACCCTAACCCTAGCCCAAACCCTAACCCTAAACGTAACACTAACACAAACCCTAACCCTAACCCTAAACCAAACCCAAACCCTAACCCTAACCCTAACCCTAACCCTAACCCAAACATTAACACCAAACCTAACCCTAACCTAAACCCTAACCCTAAACCTAACACTAAACCAATCCCTAACCATAACCATAATCCTAACCCTAACCCAAACCCTAACCCTAAAGCTAACCCTAGCCCAAACCCTAACCCTAAACCTAACCCTAACACAAACCCTAACCCTATCCCAAACCCAAACACTAACCCTAAGCCTAATCCTAACCCTAAACCTAACCCTAACCCTAACGGAACCCATAAACATAACCCTATCCCTAAACAAAACCCTAACCCAAAACTTGACCCTAAACCTGACCCTAACCCTAACCCTAAAACCGAATACTAAACCTGAACATAAACCTAAACCAAACCATAACCCTAACACTAACCCTAACCCTAACTCTAATCCAAACCCAAACACTAACCCTATACCTAACCCTAAACCAAACCCAAACCCTAACACTGAACTTGACTCTAACCCTAAACCTAACACAAACCCAAACCCTAACCCTAACCCTATCCTTAACAATAACCCAAACCCTAACACTAAATCTAACCAAACCCTAACCCTAACCCTAAACCAAACACAAAACCTAACACTAACCTTAACCCTAATCCTAACCCAAACCCAAACCCTAACCCTAACCCTAACCCTAAACCAAACCCTAACCATAACGAGAATCCAAACCATAACACTATCCCTAAACCTAACCCTAACTCTAAACCTAACCCTAACCCAAATGCACACCCTAACCCTAACCCTAACCCTAACCCACCCAAACCCTGACAATAACCCTAACACTAACCTAAACCCTAACCCTAAACCTAACCCAAACCCTAACTCTAACCCTAACCCTAAACCAAACCCAAAACCTAACCGTAACCCTAACCCTAACCCTAACCCTAACAAAAACACTAACCCTAACCCTAACCCTAACCCTAACCCAAACATTAACCCTAAACCTAATCCGAACCCAAACCCTAACCCTAAACCTAACCCTTACCCAAACCCTAACCCTATCCCAAAACCAAACACTAACCCTAAGACTAATCCTAACCCTAACCCTAAACCTAACCCTAACCGAACCCATAAACCTAACCCTATCCCTAAACACAACCCTAACCCAAACCTTAACCCTAAACCTGAACCTAACATAAGCCTAACCCTAACCCTAACCCTAAACCCGAACACTAAACCTGAACATAAACCTAATCCAAACCCTAACCCTAACACTAACCCTAACCCTAACTCTAATCCAAACAGACACCCTATACCGATACCTAACCTACAACCCTATACCTAAACATAAACCAAACCCAAAGCCTAACACTCAACTTAACACTAACCCTAACCCTAACACAAGCCCAAACCTTGACCCTAAACCTAAGCCTAACAATAACCCAAACCCTAACCCTAACCCTAACACAAACCCTTACCCTAACCCTAACCCTAACCCAAAATCAAACACTAAACCTAACTCTAATCCTAACCCAAACCCAAACCCTAAGCCTAATCCTAATCCTAACCCAAAACCTAACCATAACCAGAATCCAAACTATAACAGTATCCCTAAACCTGACCCTAACCCTAAACCTAACCCTAAGCCAAACGCACACCCTAAACCTAACTCTAACCCTAACCTTAACCCTACCACAAACCCTAACCCTAACCCTAACCCTAACCCTAACACTAACCCAAACCCTAACCCTAACCCAAACCCTAACTCTAACCCTAACCCTAACCCAAACCCAAACCCTAACCCTAACCCTAACCCTAACACAAACCCTAACCCTAACCCTAACCCAAAACCAAACCCTAACCCAAACCCCAACCCTAACCCTAACCCAAAACCAAACCCTAACCCTAACCCTAAACCTAACCCTAATCCAAACCCAAACCCTAACCCTAAACCTAACCCTAACCACAACCAGAACACAAACCATAACTCTATCCCTAAACCTAACCCTAACCCTAAACCTAACCCTAACCCAAACGCACACCCTAACCCAAAACCTAACCCTAACCTTAAACTAAACTTAATCCTAACCCAAACGCTAATCCTAACCAAAACCCTAATCCTAAACCTAACCTTAACCCAAATCCTAAACTTATCGCAAACCCTCACCCTAAACCTAACCTAAACCCTAACCCTAACCCTAACACTAACCCTAACCCAAACCCAAACCCTAATCCTAACACTAACCCTAACCGTAACCCTAACCCTAACCCTAACACTCACCCTAACCCAAACGGAAACCCTAAACCTAACCCTAAACCTAACTCACACCATAACCCTAACCCTAACCCTAATCCTAATCCTAACCCTAACCCTAACCCAAACCATAACCCTAATCCTAATCGTATCCCTAACCCTAAACCTAACCCTACCCCAAACACTAACTCTAACCCTAACCGTAAACCTAACCCTAACCCTAATTCTAACCCTAACCATAACCCTAACCATAACCATAACCCATACCCTAATCCGAGTGTAGCCTTGAACTGATAATCCTCCTGCCTCACCCCCAAGAGTTGAGTGTTATTTCTTTAAGAGCAAACATTGGATTCAGCAACAATGAAAATGAAAATATTTTCCCTCATAGAAAACGATGTCCAAAGTAGTTTTCTGATTCAAATGTAGCTTATAGTACTTAAGAATCCAATATCAATAACATGGTAATTTCTAGAAAGAATGAGGTTGGTTATTTAGGTAACCACGTGCAATCCTGGCAAGAGCTGCAGGACTGGGAAGCAACCTTGGCATGACATGACCAGGGGAGGAGCACCTGCTCTGAAGCTATGATAGACAGGCAGAGCTTTGCAAGTGAGTGCTGAGTGCTATTGGACAGTCTCCTGTCATTGGTGTCTGATGTGGGCAGGAGTGCTGAGGTCACAGAATCTTGGACTAAGATTCTGGAACTCCAAGAGGCAGTGACGTGGCAAAGCATTGTTTAGGGTATTGCTAGGTGACAAAGCCCTCTCAGATGAGTTGCTGAAACACAGAGGTTTCCTGGTGATATGCTCTAGTGTTTGGGTGACCAGTTTGGAGAGATTTAGTTGACTTTAGGTCAAAGTTCTAGTGTTTGACAAAAAGAAACAGCCAGGAGAAGATGGGAGGAGGAGGGGAGAAGGTGGTGTGGCCTGCTGGCCCTGCCTATGTTCTCCATATACAGGACCTCTACGACAAAGCCTACCTCTACTAACCTAACCCTAACCCTAACCCTTACCCTAAACTTAACCCTAAACCTAACCTAACACTAACCCTATAACTAACCCTAACCCTAACCCAAACATTAAACCTAAACCTAACCCTAACCCAAACCCTAAGCCTGAACCCAACCATAAACCTAACCCTAACCCTAAACCTAACCCTAACCCTAACCCAAACATTAACCCCAAACCTAAACCAAATCCTAGCAAAAACCCTAACCCTAAACCTAACCCTAACACAAACCCAAACCCTAACCCAGCCCTAAACCTAACCCAAACTCTAACTGTAACCCTAACCCTAACCCTAACACTAAACGTAGCACTAAACCAAACCCAAACCCTATACCTAACCCTAACGATTACCCAAACATTAACCCTAAACCTAACCATAACCCAAACCCTAACCCTAAACCTAACCCTAACCCAAACCCTAACAATAAACGAAACCCAAACACTAACCTAACCCTAACCCTAACAGTAACCCAAACCCTAACTCAAACCCTAACCCTAACCCTAACCCATACCCCAACCCAAACCCAAAACCTAACCGTAACCCTCAACCAAACCATGAACCTAATTGTAACACTAACACTAACCCAAACCCTGACCGTAACCCTAACCCTAACCCTAACAATACCCCTAACCCTAACCCTAACCCTAACCCTAACCCTAACCCTAACCCAAATATTAACACTAAACCTAACCCTAACCTAAACCCCAACCCCAAACCTAACACCAACCCAAACCCTAACCCTAACCATAATCCTAACCCTAACCCAAACCCTAACCCTAAAGCTAACCGAAACATTAACCCTAAACCTACCCTAACCAAACCCTAACCCTAAACCTAACTCTAGCCCAAACCCTAACCCTAAAACCAACCCTAACACAAACCCTAACCCTATCCCAAACCCAAACACTAACCCTAAGCCTAATCCTAACCCTAACCCAAACCCTAACCCTAAAGCTAACCGAAACATTAACCCTAAACCTACCCTAACCAAACCCTAACCCTAAACCTAACCCTAGCCCAAACCCTAACCCTAAAACTAACCCTAACACAAACCCTAACCCTATCCCAAACCCAAACACTAACCCTAACCCTAACCCTAACCCAACACTAACCCAAAACTTAATCCTAAACCTGACCCTAACCATAACCCTAAAACCGAATACTAAACCTGAATATAAACCTAAACCAAACCATAACCCTAACAGTAACCCTAACACTAACTCTAATCCAAACCCAAACACTAACCCTATACCTAACCCTAAACCAAACCCAAACCCTAACACTGAACTTAACACTAACCCTAACCCTAACGCAAACCCAAACCCTAACCCTAACCCTATCCTTAACAATAACCCAAACCCTAACACTAAATCTAACCCAAACCATAACCGTAACCCTAACCCTAAACCAAACACAAACCCTAACCCTAACCTTAACCCTAATCGTAACCCAAACCCAAACCCTAACTCTAAACCTAACCCTAAACCAAACGCTAACCATAACGAGAATCCAAACCATAACACTATCCCTAAACCTAACCCTAATCCTAAACCTAACCCTAACCCAAATGCACACCCTAACCCTAACCCTATACCCTAACCCACCCAAACCCTGACAATAACCCTAACCCTAACCTAAACCCTAACCCTAACCCTAACCCAAACTCTAACTCTAAC